>JANTCA010016111.1:0-21890 GCA_024741275.1 Chironex yamaguchii | reverse complement strand
CAGTTTTGGTCTCGGTTTATTTCTACATCAAATTTCCATTCATCTTTCCGAACACTCTCCTGCCATTAATGCCATTATCACATTACAGCGTTATAACACGTTATTAACGCAATGACGCAGTTGGTGCCTACGACAGCAGATGAGTGGAAACTCTCGTTCAACGTGTGAAATATATGGTATTTTGAAATTTTCAGTTACATTGGTTTTTTCCTCAATACCTTACCCTAAGTTGCTACCAAGAGTTTCCAGGTGTGTTCGAGAGAAAATTGTGGACTCTTGTTGGGATGCATATACTCGACATACGACTTGCAAATAATATTCATCGTCATTTGGATGAGTCATTCCAATACACATAGTCAAGAGCAGGGTGATCTAAATAGATCGCCCTGACCAAGGGTGATTCCCATGTCAGGGTTTGTGGCGAAAAGCACCGTTATTGATATCGTTGTCCACATGTTTCTCGAGATACTTTGACTTGCATTTGCACAACATAAAGACCTCGATCAGACGGTCGACCGAAGGTGCACCGTATTACATGACTCTCAGGATCTGAAATTGGGGTGTGACACGATCATACATTTGTAACAGGATGACGATGGAGGATACATAGAAAATTTCAATTGCACGAACAGTGCCAGGATCTAGTCTTATATTTGCTTTGTGGTTAAGGAATTTTAACCAGCTGTAATGTTTGGACTTCACTGATGTTAGACCAATGTGATGCCATCTAATAGTAAAAAGCATTTCGTTCAGAAGACACCATCAAAAACATCCCATTCAAGCCAAAACATCTGGGAAAGGGCGAAACCAAGGGCCGAACAACCAGCAACATGGGAGTGGCTTATTACGGCGGAAACATAGATTGCTGGGTACAAGAAGTCTCAAGGTCCAAATATCTCAGGTCTAAAAGAGGCCCAACAGAAGTACTGCCCATTGACCCAGTTGAATCTTCAAGGCTTTGCGTGATCCACAACTAATCGAGGGGTGTGTAATTGCCGACGGGGTTTATTCTGACTTGAGACTAATCCTACAAAGATGCTACTGAACCTTCGTGACGTGTTTCTCTTTGAACTTGTGCAATGGCAGTTGATCAACGAACAAATTCACACAACTGTCTTCTTGTGTAATAGTCAACCAACAGTGTTGTCACGACAGTCTACAAAACTGGATTAACTATGAAACAGATGACTATTGTAAGACTGACGTAGCGTGATTAAGGATTTCGCAAATCCTCGGCTTTAGGCAAAGAAACGACTTTTTATTCATGGATTGTAACGTAAAGCTTTTAAATCTTAAGTAAACAGCGGTATATCACTTGCTTTGACAGCCGGAAGAAGTACACCGTCAATATTAGATTTATAAATACAAATATTTCTCTTCAGACTGTATTTTATTAGTCACCTATTAATTCTGCGCCTCATACAAGATGAACAGGAAATATGTTTTAAGATTTAATGTTTTTCCATTTTAGCAACTTTTATTGGCTTGACCTTGCATACATACTTGCTAACTTATTGCGCAAATTTACATCTTCTTCTGCTAATTGCTGGGCTGGAAGATCGTTTGACCAACCGTGATAAATATTTACGTATATGCAAGACCAGAATAGATCCAAATTTAGTAAGCTATCATAACAATAGATATGTTTATTTCTTTGTCTTTCCTAAAAAACTCAGCAATGCTAATTTCAGAGTTGCAAAACCACATTCGGGTACCGATTGCCGTGTGTTAGGTCTCTGTTCACAGTTGGATGCGTTAATAAATCTTCGAATGACAAAGAAGGAAATTATTCATCCATTAGTCAAATAACATATATGTACTGATGAAGGGAGGTCACTTACAAGCTTACCGAAAGGCATATGAAGAGGGAAACAAACATGCTGACTATAGATGAATTAGTCACCGGCTAAGAGATCTATGTATGTATGATACATTATACGAGATTTGGGAGAAAAATGTTATTACTTGCTTCTCTTTTCTCATGAAATTTTTACAATTTTTGCGTGAGAACTTTATGAAGTAGAAGTAAAAAGGGTACATGACCCAAAGTTCAAATATTTGCTGAACAACACCAATGAAGTTAGGATCCATTCTCGAGCCACACACGCCCAAGGACTTGTACTTACACAGTGAGAGGGGGTGTCGAGGGTAAAACATAAATGCTCAAAGATAGACGCGAGAAATGGGCCTGGTTACAAGAGGTGGTCTTTTATAGCTATGTCGTACACTTGTTCTGTTTAAAATCTTCAAATCTTCAAGTAAACAGCTTCATTTCCGAATTTCAACTAGCTTCATTAGTGCACAGAAATAACCCACGGCTTTTCTTCAGTTGCCGGTAATATATAGGAGTTGAGGCTCGTTCATCAACAACAGATGTATCCCCAGGGTTTCATGAAAACCCTATCTATAGGCCATAGCCTTTTACTTTATGTAGTATCTTGAGACTTGGGAATTACTCTACATTACAAACTATAAGACGTATTTATGATTTTTTGGTTTGTCTAAATATCGCTGTTATCGCCAAATACCTTATTGGTTACAAACCGGTTAAAAGTGACTAATTGTTTATCAAATGACTAAAATTTTATTCCTTTAATTTCATAAGCGATTAATTTAAGACGGTTTCTTTTTTAAACTGGCATTAATTTTGAAGCGGCCTTTCATCAAACTTCATAACTTTCAAGTCAAAATTTTATAACCGTAATTTAACAAGCTTCTTAATAACTTCATCTATATGTTCAAATGAGATCATTATCCAGTATTCTGTCATGTAGAAAGTGGAGGAGGTCCAACAATTACTCTCATTTGCGCAACTGTAAGGGGCCCAATAAGAAAGGGAAAGCGATTTTCTTAAAGTAAAGGGCATGTGAGTAAGCTATGTTATTAGTGCCTAGATCCTTAACCTTCGGCCCGTGGACTACATCCACCCCGTGGATCCATTTCATGCAAACCACCAGATGCATTTACCTGAAAAGAATCAGTTTCTAAAACGTAAGTATTAGAAAACGAACAATGGATAATGATAATAAATTGAGAGGGTTCCGTTATCAATTGGACCGGAAGAAGCAGGATGTGTATTTCAAGGGCAGATTTATGTAACAGAAATGATCAAGTGTAAAATAATCAATGGTTCGCAAAGGATAGTTAATTTTTCAGAATAATTGTGTATGAGAAACACGAAAAACCTTTTAATGTTATTGTTTAAAAAGTCCCTAAAAACTTAAAACTAGCTACACAAAATGAAAAATGCAATAGGAATTCTACCTTCGGAAGCATATACTCCGATTCAATTTGTAACGTTTTCAAAACACACCATTCCTCGAAGTGCTAATAATAAATCTGGAATGTAAGACTTTTACAAAACCGCATCATCTTTCTATCGCACCCTCATTAAGAGCCGCAATCCTACTGAAGTTTAAGTATGTGTCCCGTTTAATGTATCTTCTTCTAAATAGACACTGAAACGCATAACAAAGTCTAATCTTAAAGGTTTTGACTACGACGTAATATATACTTATGTTTAGTAAATAAGATGTTGCTATTTTACTAAAGTTTCTTTCTCTTTTTCTTTTGTTACCGGAAATTAACCAATCTTTTGTGACCTACGGCCAGCTTAAAGTGAATAAAATCGAGTGACAATTGAAATTAAAAAATAATCCGATTGTAATGTATTAATTACTATAATTAGAATTAGTGAAATTTTTTAGCCGACTGCCGTTTAACAAGGTTTTTCAAAAACGGATAAGGTAGTCAGGTTAACACTTTTTGCTCTAGGGTTGCTTTCGTATTTCCGAATTCCTAAGCAAAAATTATTCTCTTTTGCTTTATTGCTCTTAAGGCGAGATTGAATATGAACACGGCAAAGCAAAATAATTGGTTGCAATACACGAAAGAAAGTTTTTGAGTTTCTGTCTAGTAAAAATAGTCAGTTTGTGTAGAGCAACTATGATTAGTACGCAGATCAGTCGTGTATCTATAGCCATTTGGGAATATAAATACAATTTCAGCTTTCAGTCATATGCACATTACGTTCTGTGTTAAGGGAAATAAATTTATTAAAATCACTTTGTTGCGAATAAGTGCGAGGCTAAATTCGCTCAAGGAAAGGCAACCCTGTTGTTATACAGTCGAACGCACTACGCGACTTTCGCATCCACTTATTAACTTCCGAATTTTTGAACCTATGTCAAAGTATATAAATATCTGTAATAACCATACACAGGCACATTGACATAGTATACATAACAATATGTACATGTATGTATGTATGTATGTATGTATGTATGTATGTATGTCGGCGAGTGTCCGACGCCGTAAAACTGGACTCCCACTGCCTTGTGGGCCAAGGTTATTGAACCAAAGGCTAAGGGTGAGGTAACCCTGACAGAAACCTCCAGAGGAGCTTAGGCCCTGTCAGCTGCGGCATTCATGACCCACCGGCATGTGGATTACACTCTGGTGCTCGGCAACCAGCAAATCTCTATATAGACGTCACAATCATCATGTATGTATGTATATATATAAATATGCTCATAAGAATAAAATGTTCCACTGTTCCCAAATATATGAAAGCACCTGTGTATGTTGAGATACATACAGGGCCTTAGTGGTCGGGGGCAGGGACATTTGCCCCACCCACTTTTCTGCAAAGTGTAGATTTTCAAAAACTCTCAGTTTACAATTGTCAGCTACGAATACAGAATTTTGCATCTTGGAATTAAATACCAACCGCGTACCAAAGTTTCTTGTAGATTAGCTGGTTGTCAAGTCCTGTTTTGCGATAATACTTTTGGCTAAAGTGTTATTAAATGAAGACGTAACCAGTAAACCTAGCTTTTGGTGGACATCTTGCCCCCTTCCCCCCGCCAGCTTTCAAAGATTGACTACGGCCTTGACATATATCTGGTACGGATGAATTCGGCCGAAACACAGAAAAATTTTCCCCTTACCCACTGCTGGGTTTCGTCTCGTAAACCAAGACTTTGAACATCCTTCAGCAAACTTTTGTGCCGCGATGGCACGCAGGTTTGAGTGCTAGCTTCTCAAGCTGAGGGTTGCAAGTTCGAGCCCAATCGACTTCCACTTAGTGCAGCTATTGTGGCAATGCTCCACTCTTGACAAAGATATATTAAAAGCACTTGTGTCTGTTATGATACTACATTTATATGGACTTCTAGCATTCACGTAGTACTTCCGTTTGCAAGATTACTTGTGTCAAATCCTTATCTTTCAAAGCATACTAATGCTCATTCATTATAATCCCATAAAAAAGAACCCAGCTGTGTCTACTTAAGCTACACTGGCAAGAACGTTACAGTAAATCCAAGGCAAGTATCACATAACTATTTAAATCTGGGAGGAAAATAAAAGTAGTGATCTCCTATACAGCCCGTCGTGGCCTTCGAGTTATTGAGCTAGATTGTCAGATTTTTAAAGAACGTGGAAATTAATGGCAGAATTTACAAATCAATTGATGGTTTAATTAAGGAATGGGCTATTCAAGCTCCACCCTCCAAATTCACGACGTCTACGTTTGCACTTTCCATTTAATACTGAGGTGTTACACGCCCTCGCTGGTTAATCAAAATACACATTTCTGTTGAGAAACGTGTAATATTAATGAATGGTCGTTGGAGAATGTTACAACTCATGGTCTACTTGACCAGAGGGCACATGAGATATAAAAGCTATCTCAAAACACAATAGCACAGACGTGGAGGAAATTTTCATATTGACATTAGCACAGCCTTACGACCTTTTCCGTAGAAATTGAAGGAAGAACAGCAAAATGTGACCACTTCTTCTGTGTTAATTCAATTGACAGATGTGCTTGGTCCTCTGTCAAGGTCAGGCATATATTAAATAACTATGTACTTGGTGAACAGAGTAGTATAATGAAATATGTCTAGATGTTACCACGCAATGATCAGTAAAATGCGCTAAAGGCTACCCTTATTAATTAATTGAATTCCCAACCAATATCACATTAACAGGAAAATAATTTTTGTTTTAATAATTCTGTACGCTCTAATCCAAGCTGTGAAATATAGTAAAAAGTCAAGACCATCCCGTTCAATTTTGACAATATATTCAAACACTGTGCCTCAAGTGTTTATGTGAGTTGTATTATATATCTAAAACCGGGTTTTCGTACTGCTGGGCCTTGACTTAAACGGCAAGAAGTATTTTCAGTCAGAATTAAGTCAGGGAATGTAAATTGTTCACGTTGTGTTAGTATTTTGTCGATAATAACGTCTGTTCTTTTTCGACAGTTTGGTGGCGACATATTTCATCTGTTTTGCTTTGGTAGCTAGACCTATCTCCATTCAGTTAAGACAGACCTATCTTATTTATTCCTATTTTACTAAGGAGCATCATTTTATCCCAGTTTACTGTAATTTTAAACTTTAATTAGTATATTGACGGTGTCATCTCATGAATTTTCAAATAGAAATCCACCTGCCGCAGTCAGCTTAGCAAAAGCCTGAAAT
Organism: Chironex yamaguchii; assembly: GCA_024741275.1. Taxonomy (NCBI): domain Eukaryota; kingdom Metazoa; phylum Cnidaria; class Cubozoa; order Chirodropida; family Chirodropidae; genus Chironex; species Chironex yamaguchii. The sequence continues at coordinate 15,399 of JANTCA010016111.1, read as the reverse complement.
AACAACAAACAAGATATCCAAAGTAATTTCCACGCGTCGTATTTTAATAACTTCAAATGATATCTTCTGCAATAAGTACATAGATGTGACACTAAAAGAATAAAGGAAGTTTAAATACATGCAATACTAGAAACAAGAAGGGTCTCGATGATGTTTAGCCAGTTCTCTTAATATGGCCACATTTAGCAAGCTACAATCGAGGGCTGTACTGCAACGAGTCATCGGCATGAGTGGCAAATCGTGAACTGCGGACAAACAACCGAAATTTGTTACCTAAAATACGGACCAGTGTTGTGCATCATGCAAATTGATAGCAGTTAAAGTCATTTCGTATTATAAGCCAGCGGAATAAAGTAGTGCAAATTACTAATGGCTTTCAAATCGAGCAAAAATGTATGTAAACAACTCTACCAGCTCTCGTTTATATTTCACAAAGTAAATACACACATTAAAGTGCAGGATAAAAGTGAAGGGTTTCGCTATTACCTACAGCCAAGACGTAGTGCTTCACATTCGTACAACATTCAGTACTCAAAGCTGATCAGAAGATTTGCAAACGCGGAGAGGAGTAATAATATTAACTCCCAAAGCGATTGTTTCATCTCTCTTGTGACATGACTGTTTTAACTATACGAAATCTTGTCAGAAAAAACACCGGCTTAGATTTTGGTTGCTTAGTGGAGAGTTAGCAAGGAAGAATTATACTACGTTACAAGATGAAAATACACATTTGCATTACTGCAGAATATAGAATTAATTACTTAGCATTACAACACTAGACTTACTTTCATTTTTCTCCTGTTCTCGCTGTAAGACAAACTTGTTCGATGAAAGTAAAATGTCTAGGCCCTTGAAACGATTTTGATCCCCTGAAGATGAGCTGCTACTTAATGCCCTAGAGGGTATCGTTTCATCGTCTCCAGAATCCAAGGCAACATTTGCAAATGCCTCTAATTCAGTCGCTTTCTCGGACATTTTGCCCCTCTGTTAAAGTCTGAAGCTGTCGTTGACTGGTCAGAGACGGGTGATTTACTAAAACAAAACGAAACGAACACAGTGCTATGGAAATGCAAATGACACTGAACTAAAGCCACTTTTCATAAATCGCTTGGTCCTCTGCCCACATACAATCAGCACGCAGAGACAACAATAGTCATCGATTCATCCAGTCGGAAAATGGCTTTGCTCACATGGGATAATAAACAAGGCTGTAAAGTCTTGACCGGCTTATCATGAAGAGGGTCTTAACCATAAGTAAAACTATTTCACTATACCAATGCTATCTTAATAAATTTAACCTTTGTGAACGTGACACAATTTTCAGGCAATCAAACTCTGGTTAACCTGCCATATCCGTATGACATAAATATGATACATTATTCACTCTTGTTAAATGCTTTGACGACTCTCGAACAAAGAAAAGCCGACATTTTAGTTGATACTTGCGGGAAAAGCAATGCAAGGAAAGGATAAGAACTGCTTGACGTGACGCATATGAAATGACAAGAAATATTTTTGACGAAAGTACAGCACATATGAGTTGGGAGATGAACTCGTAAAAAACTTAGTAATATAAGGATGAAAATGTCAGTGCCAATGCACGCGGATGTAATATTGGGTAAAAAGAGAATTTACTTAAAAATAAGTGTATCTACAACATGATCATTTGATTTCTCCTGAATTGTATTGCACAATTCGCAAGGGTTAATGTGTTTCACGATAGAGGAACGGACAATTTTCAGTGGCACATGTGACAACATAAATTTTCGCTTTAGTAAGAATTTAGCCGAAATTTCGATTTAATTTGCCAGCCAGTCAGAGGTAATGGTATGCTTCGGCAGCTGTATTATTGATAATTGAAAATGAAAGTATTTTTAAGCTGCAAAACTAAAGAAATAAGTATAGAAGAATAATAAGCTCTTTTTGTTTGGGACGTTTTCAAGTGACGAGTAGAATGAAACGGCAGAAGGAAATACAAAACCTGTCAATCGCATTTGCGAATAATATTGAGTGGTGGAACATCTGATTTTCTAGAAATCACCGATTCACCTGGCGATGGTGTATTGCTTTCGTCTCTAGAGTTGTGATCCTCTATCTTCTCATTCTATGATTGTATTAATATTAAGACATCTTAATGACTGTAGCACTGTGAGCCTTCCTCTAAAAGTCTTACAACTGTCGCATAAATACGACCACCATTTACACTGTCGCTTACTTTTAGCTTTAAAACTACATATTTTTCTTCATTTGTCATAAGTTTTTTTTGTTAACCTTTAGCCGTGCCCCACAAGATCTCAGCGGGGCTCATATTTCACCACATCATCTGAACATAGGAAACCCCTCACTACTTACTGTTTTCCACCTCTTTACAACTTGGAGGTCTGCAAATACAGGATTACCGAGTCATTTTTGAATTCCTATCTAGATTTCATGTGGCTTTTCGATATCCCATTTTCTTACCCACTGAATAAGAGTCAGTTAAGAAAGGTACTGTATAATTAGTTAAAAATGATGGAGCTAATTCAAATGCAACCATTTTCAAACATGGAAATAAACTAACTTTTAATTCAGGCTATAGATTAGTTCGGATTAAAAAAAGGGAGTGTTTTACATGTAATGCAGTATTTGGCGTATCATTGTATTGTATTTTTATGGCAAAAACGTCAGATCATAAACATGGAGTCACTGTAGCAAAAATATAGGCCAAAGAAAATGCAGGGGCGGCAACAAGAAATTTCAAGGTGGCGCGGGGGGGGGGGGGGGCTCAAGTTGACAGAATTATTTGACTAAAAACCAACTTTTGCAAAACACAGTCAAATTTTGCATCACAAGTTGACCATATTTATAGGACAACAGTTGCTAGGAAGAGTTATGATTCATTGCTGCAAGGGAGACTATGTTTCGTTGCTGCAAGCGAGACTTTGTAATCAAATAATGAATAATACGAAGGTTCAAAGTTACGTTGATAATACTTTCTTCACAATGTCAATGAATAAAAACCTTAGTGGGAGGAGTTAAAGACCTTCAGCTCCAGATTTTGTTTGGATTTGATTGGAAAGGTGGTTAATATGAAGGGCGTTGTAGGGTCTCTTCCTAGTGCGATCATGGTGAAAATTTTTAAATTATACTCATCTATCATCATGCTTCTCTGTACGGTCTAGATACTATGTAGCAAGTCAAATGACCACCGTTACCTGCAGCTGTTAACACTTAATAAAGGGACGCATAGTTATCAAGCAAAAACGTGGCACTGAATTAAGTAGACGCGGTTTAAAGAAAGGTAACGACTTAACTCAGTTCCTGTTCTCCCAATCTTTATTTGGTATTTTCACATTTCAATACATGCTAGCAAAGACAATTGAATTTTACACCGCAACGTTTGATTACTTTTTGCGACTTTTTCACCCCATATGGCTGATGCCACTTTCATGATGAGAAGAAACCTATTGCTTATTGATGTTATGAATCTTCTGTTTAACATATTTAACCTCGAAGCGTGATCAATGTCACAAGGGAAGAGTAAGTTCGCCCTTTTATCGTATCGTTTTATTTGGCGGAATTTGTGACAATGATAATGAATAAAGATTGTATTTACCATAGTAAACGTCTCAGTATATGAAAGTGCTGGACCTCTTACCGAAAACGTTACAGAAGACAGAAGATGGGCTAGCAATTGCACAGATACAATTTAGAGTTTAGCCAAAGCTGCAGCAGCAGAAACAAGACAGTTAGATTTGCAAATGTAGGGTGGTTCTCTGAAATTATATCATTACTAATTTGCTCCGCATTATTATAATGAAATTTTACATTTTGCAACAAAACAAGAAAGTCTGCATCTTATACATCACAGCCCTCTCTATAAATCAAACTTACTTCTGTGAAATAGTACACATACTTCGCCTACTACTTTCAATTGTTTGTTATCAAAACTAACGTTTCCACTACGTCCTTTTGTAGCAAGACATTCTCAGATAACAAATCATGAATAGGTAACCGGCTTAACCCCATTGTTTTCATTTGCTGAGTTGAAAAATAAATATAATCTTGTCTGAAAACGTTTCTACAATGTTCCCTTATAATTCTACTTATTGTATAACATTAAATGCAGGAACATATCAGTGTGGCTGGAAGATGACTAAAATGGTAAGACAACAAGAAATTCATTAGCAAATGAGTTGCAATTGCCACTAAAGATACTGCATTAAGATACCATCTCCTGTATGGAGACAGCGGTTCCTCTGGCATGACAAAATAAGACTAATTTAATAACCGGGGAGGTGGACTTACCCTGCAAAACAGCAATAATAAATATCGAATTTCTGTGCAGGAATCAACCAGACCTACCCACCAGTTGCACCAACGTGTTTAGATGGTGTCTCAAGTACAGCACTTTGGCTCACAACTATAGTTTCGATTGCCAAGAATGAAAGAACCTGGAAGGAACTTATAGTTGTAGAGAACTGCCTTCAGTTCAAGTTGGAAGACACGAACCGTCACAATCTTGTCATTCTTGGCCCATGACAAAACATTTAACCTAAAGTTGGAAGACACTGTTAGTAAATGTTCTAAACCAAACTGTGTCTACTTTTGCAATGTAGGCAGAGAAGCAAGAAAACATTTCTTGTGCTTTAATTTATTCATGAAACAGACAAAAACGAACAGCTTAGAATCAATCAATCAATCAATCAATCATCTTCAACTACCTTATCATTATCACATAGACTTAGACCCTTATTGTTTTCGAGTTCGCCTATTTCCTGTAAAACACTGCTATCATTACTGTTCCAGTTTCGCAGGTTGAAAACTCCTGAAGTCATGATATCCTTGGCTTGTTTGTATATCATCAATGATTACTGTATAGTACTGACACCACATAGGAAATCGTCACAATAGAGGTTTTCTTAAATGTTTAGCAGTTTGAGGATACTTAAACTCAAATTGCGACAAGTGTAGTTTTATGGTCTCTCCTAAAATTGAAGGGCTGCATGTCAACCCAAACACCAGCCTACAATACAGGTAGTGAGCAATGGAAGGGTTTTCACTCTCTATGTTATCCAACCATAGGAACCATAAAAAGTTGTGATCTGCCTCTTTAATTTGCACTTGGAGAAATGCTTTTTCAATATATGCTGTGAGCACTACAGGATGCATTGAATAAAAACGGCATGTGGTTGACACCCGAATCTAGTAGATCATTAAGCAAGAATGAATTGTTAGACCTTGCTGATCCATCGAACACTATGCGCTATTTAGTAGTTTGCCTTTCATTTCTAATTACCCCGAAGTGACAAAAAATGGGTGTTACTGTCTTCATATTCACTCTCATTTACTCTCTCTATAATACTATCGGACAATTGTTGTTTAAATACCTCATTATATTGATTAAGTAACTTGGAATCGGCCTTCAATTTGTCATAAAGTGACAAAAGTCGCCTTTTACGTAGATCGCAATTGGTTTCTAACTTGTTAGAAATGCTATCTTTCCAAGGAAGACGTACTTCGTAACATTAATTTTCCTTGAACACAATTTCTGGTTGTGCGTACTTACTCGATTGTTCATCAGTCGTAATTCCTTTTGACTCATGTTTCCAAAAACGATCTAATGACTCTACAATTTCACGAGACTCATCTACTATTTCTTGCCTGTTCGGTATAACATCTAACACTAAGTTAGAATTGATAGCATTGTTGCTACTGCATACCTTAGCCTCTCTATCATTTGAAAAGGATACAGGGCCTGATAGCACACAACCAAGCCTGCTACTAATCGCCACTGGTCCTGCGTTGCCCCTAATAACCTCGCCTATTATGATGCCAATACACTTGTTGCTCACGTAAAAACCAGCAGATAGAGCTAAACCATTCAAATGCGGGTAATTACTTGTTTCTAGGCTAGTGTTTAAGGGAGAACAAACTGCAGGGGATGTCAGTGCAGAAATTGTTATAACTTTGTCTTGTACTACTACATTAACCTTAGCCCTATCGCTGGATTTCTTGACATATCTCTCAGAACAAAAGATATTAAGGTTAAGAATTTACATCCTCAGTTTTCAAATCCAATATACGTTTAAGCTCTTCAGAAATGAATAATTTCTGACTACCACTATCGAATAATATACTAACAGCTACCTTCTTGCTTCTATCTTCACCATAAGCAAGAGCAGTTGCAGTTTGGAGCATAACATTCGTCTTTTCTTTGACATTTGACATTGCCACAGGTGAATCCTGTTTGGGCTCTTGTTCGTCCTTATTGCAAAGGGCTGAGTTGTGATTGCCATTGCAATGAAAGGATTTTTGGTTGGAACTACAGTTTCTAAAATCGCCTTATTTTGAATAAGATCCGTCACCTCTTTACATTGGTTTGCAAAATGGCCTTTACCGCAAAAATAACATTGAATTGACTCCTTATTTTTTAGGTTATTCTTTGGAGAACTCTCAACCTTGCCACAAAGGATTTGGTGGTGTTTATTGGTGGTACGTAAGGCTGTTTTTTTTAAGCATTTCTTCTTTTCTCTGTCCCAATCATTTTTTTGCTAACCTCTCTTGATTCGATTTTTCGTTGAATGGTAGTCATAATCCCATCGACCTTCCCTACATCCTTCGAGGTGTTTCGGGTTACTTGGAGGGCTATGTCTTCTGGCATTCTCGATATGATGATGGGAATCAAAAGGCTTCCGTATTTGTCTGCGGACATACCAAGACTTTCTAAACCACAAATATGAACCATGATCGTGTCATATATTATGCGGAGGTCCGCGATCTTTTTGTTTTCACATGATCGTAACTTTAACAATGCTTACACGTGAGCACTGATTATACTTTGTTTCTTTCCAAATCATTCTTTTAGAAGATCTTTTGCCTTCTTATAGTCCTCTTCGCAGATTTCAAACCCTTCAAGTGCCTTATAAGCCTGACCCTCCAACAAATTGACTAGGTAATTCAATTTGTCTACCTCTGAAAGGTCTTTGCTTCCGTCGACTGCATTTTTGGATTATCTCATTGTCTAGCTGCATTAGGTAGTCCTTCTTCCCCTTGATCGATTGTACCTTTATTTCAAGTTTATTCCTAATTTCAGGGTCGATCTCATCCGATTCTGGGTAACATTGTATAAATTCTTCTGCTTCGTTGATTAACTTAGTTGTTTTGGCTCGATTTCCACCTCGTATCCTTCTGGGGCGTTGTAGACTTCTGTTTTTGTTCATTTCGGATTGCTGTTCGTCTCCACTTGACATCTCTATAACTTTCGGTTAATTCGAGCTACCTTGCCTATCTAGCTCCACGCTGGGCGCCAATGTTTTGTAATGTAGGCAGAGAAGCAAGAAAACATTTCTTGTGCTTTAATATATTTAATATGATACACACAACAAAGAACAGCTGAGAATCAACTCATTCTAATTACGATCTCCATCATGGTGTCACAAGTATCTTCCACTCCCAACGTCTGACTCACAGATTATCACTCACCTGCTGTTACATCACATGCCTATATCTCATGACTACAAACTCGGTGTACATTTCAACATCTACTACGTTTTTCAGATAATTAATTTTTATTGAATGTGAAACTGACCAAATATGTCAAGACGAAACTTTCGCAGTCACAAGCTTAATTAATGCACAAAACTTTGCTACTTTATAGAAAAGTTTATATAAATGTGCAAACACGAGAGCAAAATGTTTCGACAGTTGGTCAAGGTAAAATATTTTTAGAATTTTTGCAATTTTCGGAGACTTCGGCTTATATTTTACTGCCAAGAATTGCTTTGCGATAGTGCACTTGTGGTTGCAAGCAACATAACGTAAAAAAGTACGATCGAATTCTCACAAAATGTTTCTACAGGTGTCTATTGTTCAAAGAAAATACGCATTAATTTTTGAGAGTGATCCGGATAGCCCTTCGGATTTTGGATCATTTTATCGTCGCTTAGGTTAATTTTTTATCAGAACATGTTTGTTTATTGTAAACAAACTTGCTTATTTGTTTATTTACTGGATTATTTATTTATCTATGCCTTTGTCAGCAAAACACTTCAGAAAGTTCTTAAATTTTGACGTTATCTTGATACCCTGATTGACTCGAGCTAATTCTGTTTTGGTAATGATCCCAATCAAATCCTGTATTCTCCGGCACTTTAAAATTTATGGAAATGATATACTGTCATAAAACCAAAGCAAGTGAGGAAATCCTCGTGGGGAAAACCCAGTTACCATGACGCATAGTAGTACAGCTAATCTGAATATTCAGAAACCGGAAATCCCACCTGATACTCTTGGCTTGGGGCAGTGTTGCACTTTCGGTGCTAAAATATTCAGAGAAATCCCTTCTGTGTTATCTCTTACATTTAGTATATTTTTCTTTCTTGTTAGTTAAGTTATTGAAAATGCCTATTTTGTTCCTATCGTTCTGTTACCTTGTTAAACTACTCAATTTCTTCTTTGCTCGTAGTACTGTGCTGGTCATCATGAATAGGTCATAGTTTGTTGACGAGCCATTTAGTCTTTAACTGTAGCTATTTATGAGGAAAATATATAGTCCACTTTAGCTATCTCGAATGCTCACTAAGTCAGTAATTTGTTTTAAGATAGCCAAAGCGTAAAGATATTGGACTTTTCGTAAAATTCCATAAAGATTGCATATCAAAACTCTGCTGAAAAGCAAATCCTTCCTTCATTATTCCACTTCAGCATACGTCCTTCCCAATTTGTTCGCCATTGACAGGGAGAAAAGTGGTCGACCTGAAACGGCAATAGAAATATAAATCGCTGGTGGTATTTATTTATCTATGCCAAAGCCTACATTTACTGCTCAAGAAATATAACTGACGTACTGAGAAAGCAGTTCCATGTTAGGAAGATTAAGAAAAACGAATAAAAGGAATGTAGCGTTTTTGGTTCATTATTTCTATTTTCTTGTTGGATTCGTTAACCAAAAATTAGAGAATTCAAGCAGACCTAAAAGGCTGAGATCAGAAAAATTGGTGTGTAAAAGCGTTTGTCGAGAAAGCTAGCACCAATCACAAGGAATTCTTATCGGAAAACTCAGAGACATAAAATACGTTCAACATTTCAGCAGATGACGACCGTATGTTCGTAATATGCTTATTACACTATATTACACATTTTTCTATCAATTATTATGAATACATGCTTGCTATAAAGTAAACGCGAAAATGGAGGGACCACGGGATGGTGGCAGTGTCCTCAAGAGCAATTTTCGATATTTGGTGTAATTAAATCAATTTCAACCAGAATACCCTTTTCAATCAAAATTAACGAATTGGCGAGGATTGCTGGAAAACATATGTTTGGCTTGAATTTCTATACGTCACATTTGAAAGATAAATGGAACATTTACTCAGTATTATCTGGCGTCGCACAATAGATGACAATAGAGAGATTTAATAGGCCCATTTTAAAAGGAACTTATATGTAGAAGCACGTAAAAGTTATACTACTAAAAACAGAATCCATAAAGAACTTTTTAATTCTGAATACTTTTATCATTTAAAGAAAAAGGACGTCAGTTCCAATTAGTGGTGGTCACAACTCATATAAACTGTAAGTTAGCATCTATCAAGTGTTTCGTCGAGTAGTTTTCCGCTTTGCTGTCTGTGATATTCATAATCCCGCTCTCTATTAAGGTCAAACGTTTATTTTAGTCCAAACACCCACAGTTTGTGCAGTTAGAATTGAGGAACTGTTAAGTAACGTTTTGACCTACAATTTGACCAAAAAAGGTAAAAAATATGGACCTTTGAGAGCTTGGTCTTGAGCTAGGTTCTGTGTATAAAAAGCTTGTTGCTTCCTGTTAACATAGCCACCTTAGAATAAAACGCTGTGATATGAGGCATGTACAGACAAAGTCAGAAGGGGACCCAATCTTCTATTTGTTTTGTTTTGTTTCTGGAAACAGAATTGAGTGTAATGATAAATTAGGCAGTATTTGCTTCCTTGCTGGACTATCAGTGATACAGTGATCTACGAATGAGAGAGTGGAATCATTTTCAAGCACTTAGATTCGAATTACTTTTAGCTTGCTGTAAACTTAAGTGTTTTGATGCATTCAATTTGAAGAATGATTTTACAAACGCATATCCGAAAAACAAAATCTAGCGAGAAGACAAGTTCGACACAACCTCTATCAAAACCTCAGTTGCATGCATCCAAGAAGCCAACACTCTTCCCTGTGATTAACAAGAAGCGTACAGAACTTGAAAGTGGCCCTGCACAGCTATTTTAAGAACTTCCAAAAAATAGATCAATTCAAGAGATCCTCAGTGACTAAAATTGTTGTAGCTTAAAAATCGCCTTGAAAATTTGAGACATTGCGCTAAAAACATACTTGAAAGATTTTTTCGCCCGACACTCTTCAGAGTATGAAATGTCAGAAAGGAAAGTATATGTATATGGCAACCTATTTATACGAAACATGTAGCAAAACTAGCCAATCCTAGACAAGAAAACAAACAAAGAAAGAGAAAATGAAGAAACAAAACATTATTGGAAGAGTCCAAGTGAAAAAACGAACTCTATCTGCCTACAGAGTACTAGTTTTCTTGTTTTAACGTAGACAGACTCCAATACACTTAGATGAAAGGGCGATCTAGCAGTGCCAATTATCCAAAAATTCTCGTCCTTATATATTTTTGCAAATTTTGAATATCTGGTAAATGTTGGCCTGTAGCAGAATCGCATTTTTTGGCAGTCATTTTCGCTTTGCAAGCGCGAGGTGGCTGTTCTCTAGAAGGAATTGATGCTTGGCGTTCAATGGCTGGACCATGTTGATCCTGTCACCCAATCTCTGATAAGTGCGACCTACATAACGAGCTTCACGTCGGCACAGAAATTGATATACTACGAAGTACTTTTTGCGTGGTAGGTACACAATCCTTGCGTATGGATGGCAAGATCTTTCTAGCTGTGAAAACAATTCTGAGATTGATGGTAGAGATACACTTAACTACAGCTGTTTTAATCTGCGTTTCTGTGCGGATAGAAATTAGCCGAGGAAGTTTCAAGTATACAGAGCATATTTGAGGCCCAAAAGTTTTTTCGGCTGCAAAATCAGTGTTCTTTTTTCTTAACGTTCTAGAAATAGCATCCGCTAGATTTTCTTTTTTAACAATAGATTTTGTTTTACCTAGTTCCAAATTTAATTCAGACCTTGAACAGAAACAAGTGCTCAATCAGCAAGTGTTCTGATTCGGTCGTCATATATCTATACTTTCCTTTCTGGCGATTTATACTCTGGAGTATCAGGCGACAAAAGTTGTTAAGTATGTTTTCAGCTCAATATCGCAAATTTTCACGAAATGTTGTTTTTGCTCACAGCCCGGCATTTACCAGAAAATTCAAAATTCAAAATGTATAAGGACATTTATTTTCTGATAATTGGCACAGCTAGATCGTCCTTTGTTTTAAGTGTATTGGAGTCTGTCTACATTACTAGAAGAAAAGCAGTACTCTGTAGAACTCTTCCAATAATGCTTTGTTTCTTCATTTCGGAAGAATACTTGATGCTTAAGATAATCCATTTTGTCTTCTGGAAATAAATTTCCATAGCCTTCATGTTAATGTCATCAAAAATGTCTCCATCAATCAAAGCCTCTTTTGCTGAGAGGCTTGACATATAAATGGTCCACCCCTATTGCAGTTGCAATCCAGTCTTATTGGTACCGTAAAGCTTGTTAGTTGAAACTGCTGATTGGGGAACATACCATCGATTTTTGTCTTGGCAATAAAAAGACATCTACATTAGTGGAGACTGTAGACCAAAGGGCTTCAATTCTAATTCTAATCGAACCTATGTTAAGATAAGCAATTACTAAACCATTTCTGTTTTTCATATGCATCTTTTGGAGCACAAAAAAGGAACCACTAACTTCTCCACTTTCAGGGAGCCTTACTTATTTATGTCTGGAATTGCGCTATCAATGAACTTCATCAGGGTACATTTAGTTACAGGGTAAATCTTAACATTTGTACTTTTGCTATTAATGCTCCCTTAGATTTACAATAGTATTAGAGAGCAATCTGGAATGCAGAACTAGTGAGTGACTAAAACAGTGCGAACAATTGTTTGAAAACGACTGGACATCCATGATGTTTTGTGTGTTGTGCTAGCTCAGCCATCCAACAGCTAAATAGTTTCACCACGTTCTATCCCCAATTCTGTCCAACATTTCCAAATTATTCACATAGCTTAGGTAGACCCATGCATATGGGTGTATGACACTTGCAAATTGCGCTGCAAGGTGGACTCAAGCAATGAACCTCCTGATCAGATTACAAGCATTCTGATCACTCACCCATTTGCTTTTGGGGTACAGTCTTTTCGATAGCACAATAATCCTAACTTCACTTTGCTGCTTCTGTATGAATTACCTGTTTGCATATGGTGGGGTCAGTGTGGGCATAGAATAACAAGAACAGATACAATAATATGAGAGCAGGTCCCATCCATCAACGGTCACAGAGAAATCAGATTACACAGTCGCTAGGATATTCATGCTCTTCCTTATAAGAAGCCAATACTTAAAAATTGAGGTCGAAAATTGGTTTCCATAGATTAGGAAAATCTACAGTTAAAGCACTTCACACCTTTGATCTCTGAAGTTGTGTGGATCAGTAATATAGGAAAAGCAAAGGGAAACAAATGTAAGAGACAATCTGAAAGGGTACTGCATAAAAATGCTCTTCCTAATGGCTGCAGCCACCTATAATATTTAACTTCAAAAATCTCAGGCACAGAATATCTGCTGCAAAAAATACAATAATCATTTATGGCTCTCTTTTTTTAAACAAAACTCAAATCAAAGTACAATTTGGAACTGGAAGATAAAATGAACTAAAAGTCTTAAAATATCTTGCTTTGGATGTCTCTCTTCCAGCACTGCACAACTGGAACAATTCCGACTTGTCAATCAAGTTTTCAGTTCTTGTTTCTTGACAGTCATCATAATACAACCAAACCAGGATTGCCTTTTTTCTCGTATAAAGTGGGAAACTTTTGAAACAGTACTATGACGCTACTGACAGCACACAGAGAAATCTCCTACGATACAATACATCCAACGCTTTGTCAATGACAATTCTACATAAATACAAACAGGTTTCTATTATACAACATCCATTCAAGAAGCTACAACATGTGAAATCACCTCACAAAGGTGTATCAGTGTCAGGCAATGTTCCATATTACTCTACACTGATCAATATATTACCTATCCTTCTATCCATAGCTCTGGTAGGTACAATTAAAGTTTACAATCAAAAATTGCAGGGCTGGACATGACATTGCCTTTCTGAAAGGCTGAATTTAAAAACTTCTCACAGAAGAGTACATAAGCTATGCACACCATTAATGTAAAGGACAGATACTCGATATACTTCCAGGGCCATAGGCACTGATTGTACACGTAGGGAGGAGGAAACTGTTAAACCTGGTCTATACGAAACTCGTAAGTTAAATCATCTAATCATCAAGTAGGATTTAAAAAGGAATCAATAGTAGCTACCTGCCTGGTAGTGGCTTTAAGCCTTGCAGATTGCAATCAATTTAAGAAAAAAATACATAAGCTGACAGAACAGAGACAAAACTTTTGTCCAAAAACCAGTCTTAAATATTTGTCTGAATTTAAAACAAGGAAAACTTTGCTAAATTCAAAATCAAAACTTTCATATGTCAAAAATAGAGTATAATATATAAATATAGTACCTCAACAGACACAGTGCTTTTTCAAATATTTGTCAAGAGTGGAGCATTACCACAATAGCTGCAGTAAGTGGGAGCTGATCGGGCTCAAACTGGTAACCCTCAGACTCAAAAGCCAACACCCAAACCCCATGCCATCACGGCACAAAGATTTGGTGAAGGACTTCTGAAGTCCTTGGTATTACAAGACGAAATTAGGCGGTGGGCAAGGGAAAATTCATTAATCTTTTCTGTGATTCAGCTTAAGCTTTCATTAGTGTCAGATTTATATAGTACCTCAACAGACACAGTGCTTTTCATATATTTGTCAAAAATGAAGGATTACCTTAATAGCTGTACTAAGTGGGAGCTGACTGGGCTCAAACTGGTAACCCTCAGACTCCAAAGCCAACACTCAAATCCTGTGCCATCATGGCACAAAGATTTGGTCAAGGACTTCAACAGACACAGTGCTTTTCATATATTTGTCAAGAGTTGAGCATTACCATAATAGCAACACTAAGTACGAGACGAAACCCAGAGGTGGGTAAGGGGAAATTCATTTATTTTTTCTGTGTTTTGGCTTAAGCCTTCTTCAGTGTCAGATATTTGTAATACCTTGTGTACTAATGCGTAGTTATAGTCTGTCCGACAAGTGCTTTCACAAAACTCAGAGTAATAAACAATCAGTCTTTTCATTTTGTTTAATTTTGTTATGTATACATATAAATACTGTATATGTATACATATACACTAAGTGTATAAAGATTTATAGTTACTCAAAAAATACACTCTTCATTTAAAACAAATCAGGGCAGGATGAAAGAGAGGAGGGTAAAAAAAATTGCCTTCAAACTCTCAGACAAGAAATGTTTTAGAGCCTATGCAACGAGATCAAAACATTTTGGGGATGACTAATGCCATGATTAAAAACTGGTGTGACTCACACCAGCTCCATTATCCTGACATCATCAAAACAAACAAAAGACATTCCATATGCACTGGTACAAAATAAAATCCTTGACTTAAAAACACCATTTTTAAAATCAGTATGTAGGGAGCTATTGTTTGTTGAGTTCGGCTTCAATATCTTTCACACATGAAAGAGGATCAGTGGTTGGAGAATATCGTTTTACTGGTATCCCATGTCTACTACACAAAAACTTAGAGAAATTCCACTTGATACTAGAGCCAAATGTGCCACCTAAACACTGCTTCAAGTACACATAAAGAGGATGAGCTGAATTGCCATTTACATCAATTTTACTGAAAAGATCATATTTGGCCCCATGCTCAAGGGCAAACTGCTTGATTTCTGCATTTGTTCCTGGTTCCTGTCCACCAAACTGATTGCATGGGAAAGCAAGGATACGAAGTCCTTTCTCAGCATACCTGAATCATAAAAAATTCAATGCATATCAGTAATTACATAGGTGATTTCAAAATGACATCACAAGATACAAGTATTGGTTACATAACAGCATATCCAGATGAGAACACCTGTGTACACAATTATTGGAACAATCTTTTTGTGGTACAAAATTTGAAAATAGCCTTGAAAATTTCCAACATTGTGCTAAAATCATACTTAAATGCTTTTTTCGTCTGACACTCCTCAGAGCATGAAAGGTCAGAATGGAAAGTATATGTATATGGCAACCTATTTATACGAAACATGTAGCAAAACTAGCCAATCATAAACAAGA
>JANTCA010016110.1:9887-47779 GCA_024741275.1 Chironex yamaguchii | reverse complement strand
CTATCTATCTATCTATCTATCTATCTATCTATCTATCTATCTATCTATCTATCTATCTATCTATCTATCTATCCTATATAAATATACTTGTATCATTCATATTGTCTAAATTTTGGTGTGCTTCACAGACGATGACGTTACGGCACAAGATCAGCTTAACGCTATCGGCGCAGCTGCGGCTAAGGTTGGTCTCTGTATCAAACTTGCGAAGACAAAGACGCTTGCCATACATCTTCCCCACCAACCTCAACTCTTTGTTAACAGTGAAGCTATTGAAGTCATGGAATCTTTCTGCTATTTCGGATCTGTGATATCCAGCACAAAAACAAGTGCCTGTGATGACGTATCAGCCCGATTATCAAAAGCTAGCTCTGTGTTTGGACAATTATACTCAAGATTATGGAAGATACCTAACATCTCAATAGCTACGAAAATGAAGGTTTTCAACGTGGCAATAGTATCGATACTATTATACGCCTCAGAGTCGTCGTATCTTCTGCAAAGTGACCTGCAGAAGCTGGAAGTATTCAAATGGGGTGCTTACGAAGCATTGCAGGCATCCCATTGCATCGGTGGTTCCAAAACGAAGATATAAAAGCTCCCTGCATGAATCAAAAGACCATGCCAACCATGTCAGAGAAACCGCCTCCTATGGCTTGGACACATTGCTAGAATGAAACGTGACCAAATCTGCCACCTAGTGTAGTGCAAGCGACCGCCCAGACACTGGAAGTGCAGACACAGTGCCCCCAAGAAGACCTGGGCCTCCCTTACTCAATACGACCTAGAACACTCCCCCGGTGCACCCTCACTGAGACTTTGTCAATTATACCGAGCCGTGAACTGGACAAATCACAATACTGAAATCGTCTGCGACCTGGCGAGCGACCGAGAGCAGTGGACATGACTGACCCTGGGGCAGTCCTCAACGGATGGCCAACCTGGTCATCACATTCAAAGGACTTAAGTGCAAGTGCAAAAAAAATTTAAAACTAACCAATTTACTTACCAGTATCTGCAATCTCTTCGGACTTTACTCCTTCCTCACCCTTTTCCTTTTTCCTGGCAGCTCTCCAAGCTTCAATTCTTTCCCTTCTCTTTCTCATTTCTTCCTCAATACTATTAACATCTTTCAGATTTTCCATTCCTTCCGTGGTTTTCTTCTTGGTATCTGTTCCATCTGACTTTGAACTCTTGTTTTTCAAATCACTTTTGTCAGTCTTGTCCCTTTCCCGGTCACGATCTTTTCCCTTATCTCTTCCCCGGTCTCTCTCCCTTTCTCGGTCCTTATCCCTGTCTCTATCTTTATCTCTGTCTCTATCCTTATCCCTCGCCCTGTCTTTGTCTTTGGATCGGTCTTTATCTCTGTCTTTATCTCTTCCTCTCTCCCTGTCTCTATCATCCCTGTCACGGTCTCTGTCCTTAGTTCTTTCCTTCTCCCTATCTCTGTCTTTCTCTTTGTCTCTTGCCTTGTACATATCAACATACTTGTCTTTGTCTCTACTGTTAACACGAGATTTTTCCATGCCATAGTCTCTATCCCTGTCTTTTCCTTTTTCTTTTGCTTTATCAACTTCTTTTCCTTTCTCACTACTGTCTTTCATCTTTTCATTCTCTTTTCCTTTGCCAATATTAGCTACTTTAATGCTAAATATCCCTTTTTCAACATCCTTTTCTTTGACATTTCCTTTGTCTTCGGCAGGTTCCTTTTCTTTTTCAATATCTGTTACATTAACACTGTTCCTTTCTTTTTCTACTTCTTTCCCCTTCTGTCTTGTAACCTCCATGTCATATTCCTTATATTTGTCTTTCTCAACCTTTTTGTCAATGTTTTTGTTCTTTTCAGCATTCTTTTGTTCCTGTTTCTCATTTAGTCTCTCATCTTTCTCTCCTTTATCACTGAAAATATCTTTATCAATTTGTCTCTCCTCTTCATTGGACCTTTCCTTCTCTCTTACTTTTCCAAAATCCTCTTTGTCTTCTCTCCTAATCTCTCCTTCCCTTACATTTTCAACTTCAACCTGCTTAACTTTCTCACTGCCTTTGCCTAGTTCATCTGTACTTTTATCCCTGCTCCTGCTCTTTTCTTTTTCCTTTTTCCTGTCAGCTTCAGCTTCCTCTACATGATGCCCCTTGTCCTTGCTAATCTGCAAGTCACCATCTCTTGCCTTTTCTTTTCCTTTCTCCCTTTCTTTGCTTTTGTGTTTGAGCTCTTTGTCATCACTATCTTTGCCATTTTGTTTGCTCTCTGCAGACTTTTCTCGTTTAGGTTCTCTGTCCTGATCTTTATCTATTTCTCTGACATGCCTTTTATCAGGTGTTTCCTTTCTTGAGCTCTTAGATTTATGACTTTTGGACCTTTTCTCAGATGAATCTTTGTCTTCCTTTCTTTTTTCCCTCTTAGATTCTTCATGTCCCTTCTTCTTTTTAACATAATAATCACTTCTGGATGAAGAATCTGAGGCATAGTCAGAAGATGAGGAGTATTTTCTTTTTCTGTGTTTCTTTTCTCTGCTTCGACTTCTCTTTTCTTTCTTTTCTCTGCTTGGGCTTCTCCTGTCCTTTTTATCTCTGCTTGGGCTTCTCTTGTCTTTCTTGTCTCTGCTTGGGCTTCCCTTGTCTTTTCTTTTGTCCTTTGAACTTGAACTTTTGCTCTTTTTTACAGGTGTTGGTGACCTGGATGATAAACACATTATACATTTACTATGCCTCAGCTACTCTAGGTACTCTCTTTATTAATAACCAAATACAACAAAAAAGGTTTCTCAAATTAGACAAAGGTACATAACATGCCAGAAAGAGACAATGCCGACTTTTAATAAAATAGTGGTCACAATCTTAACTCTACTTCTGTGTACCATATGGAGTATCTACTGTTTCACAAAATTTTACCATCTCACAGTACCTGGGAATTTAGTGTAGAACAGAATATAATTAGAAAGTAGCTAATAAGATTACTGGTAAATTACAGAAACTTGAATCGGATGATAAGAATGACCAGGGTTACCATTATGTACTTTGAAGCTTGGGGTGAATTGTGGGTAAAGGTACTCAACCTCCTAAAATGCATTCTCAGTAGTGTTTGTTAACAATCCTTCCTCTTTTCAGTCAGTGCAAGTTTGAAGATTTGCCGACAACTGTTTAGCTATGCCAGTCTACAAATGGCATATAATCAGGGGCAGATCCATATTGTTGCATATGTTGCATGTGCAACAGTCAGATTTGCCACAACAGAATTTTGGTACCCTGTGATTTTAACTAGAAAATAGCTGAATTTTGTCACATAATTTCTTATTGCCTGTCATATTTCCCCCTTGCGCAACAGGTTATAACAAATTGTTTATATTTTAAACAAAAGTCTTCCATGAAGGTGAGGGGGTTAATGCTTATGCAACAACAAAACTCTAAAACAACTTCTCCTGACTGCTGCACATAGCTATGTTTTCTTCCAGCTGGGCAGTATTTGTTTTTAGGAATTGAAGTCATGGAGAAATTGATTGTATGCAAATTTGTGCTTTAGTCAAACATAAACAGGAAACAGTTAAAGACAATCTGGCAACAAGTAGATGTCGAAAGGGTCCACATTAACTGCTAGAAAACAAGTCAACATAAAATGGCGCTACTTCAATTTAAATTTTCAATCTGATGTTTATCTTGTTGAAAAGATTAAACCTCCTACTCATGAGGATGACAATGATATACTGGCTGATAAGAGATTGGCTCTCCTGAAAACATGGTGACCATACATTATCAAAAACAGTATCAAGCAAATTACATTGTCAAACTTGTCAATCATCATGAAGCTGCAATGAACAATGCAATCCTTCAACCATTTTAAAACTTCTGGTGCCCTTAACTAATGCTAAATCATTTATTTCATTTTTTATTATTCATTTTCCTTTTCTCTGTGACAAATTCCTTATTCCTGTATTCCATAGGTTGTTTCGACACTAAGAACAAAGTCCAGAGCTGGGATCTGAACATACCACCTTTTGCATATCTGGCAGATGCTCTGACAACTAAGCCAGTTGAACATACACTTTCACAGGTGAATACAGGCTGTCATGATTTGATGATTGTGTAACCACATGTTAACATTTATATATGTATATGGAACACAAAATGGACATGTTAGCATCTACAAGAAGTAAAAGGTCATTAGTGGGTACATTTAACAATGTTGTGTTATAATTTACGTCAAATGGCATTTTGCTTATGTTTAAAAACTTGCACCCAAGAATTTTCATTTGCGCAACAGACACTTTCTGTCCACTCCTGGTAATTATAGTCTGATGATGGAAATTTACAAAACTACATTACATTTACTGTTGTGGAAGAGAAAGATGACTGTTAGTTGCCCTTAGGAATGGCTCGTTCATTACAGTCACTTCTAAAACAATCTACAAGAAGCCTAAAGATACTAGCTTTTGTACAAGTAATTGTATCTTTTGTCTTTTTACAAGCAGGAAATTGTTTCCAAATTATGTATATCTTTTGATAAGCATAAAAAGTCTCCTCTTGGGAATCACTTTTCTTAAAAATGCTCTTTTCCCATCACATATATATATTTTAATCTGTCACTTTCTGATTAAGAAGTATGCTAATGATTTAATTTTACTGCCAATCACTTCTACAGATATATTTTAAAAAGTAATATTATGCTGATATTTTACTGCAAAATGGCATAGAGTACAATTTTTCATAAACAATTTTGTCTTTCAGTGATGTTTTTAGTGTATCTTTAAACATATTTCAGGACATAGATGATCAAATGACCACATCTTTTACACATTTATGCAGCTTTCAATCTTGCACTCTTTAATGCAATCTATTTCCCCAGTCTGGCTATTTTACATGTATTCTATACATTTTATAAATGCTCCCATACACCATCTTTTTAGTTACACGTTTCTGCACCAACTAAAATTTACCTGTATCTGGACCATGTGCAGATTGTGAATAGTTATTGTGATCAATTGGGGCACACTTTGTAGGTGTCATTATTAATGCATAGGCAATGATTTAACAAGCAAGAGTAGAATTATGGCTATTCTTTTTATTCCTGGCCTGAAAACAATTCAGAACACACTAGTAGCCATTCTTGAATAACAAGCAAATAGTCCTGTAGGCTACATGACATACCCATTAGCTTACCAAAAGCAGAGCTTCATTGGCATGACTAGACATTGGCCAGCACATCCTTCACATTACATAGTATGCACTGCATTCAGTAAATGGCTGGTAGTCAGCAGCACCTCATGCTTACTGTAATAAATCTGATTGGCTGCAACCACTTGTATGTAGGGAACAGTTTATCTGGCTTAAAATGCTATTTATAACAGGCTGTCCTTGTTATCTCGCTAATATTGTATTCTACATCTCCCAAAAATCCACTTCATACCAATAGTGACAACAACAATTTGTCGCCGTAAGCTTCAAAGGAGTTTAAAGAAGGAAGATTCAGAACGTCGAAACGATAACGCTGTATCTGTATCTATTTTTTGAAACTACAAGATTAAATGTAAGTAGCCTTATAATTAATGATCAATAGCAAATATCAGAACGACACTTGCATAATCTGTGAACACTCTCTTTAAAAAAATTATAATACATACTGGACCGATCACCATTTTACTAGGCCTATGAAGTTCATACTTTCTGCTAGGCTATAACACTTCTGTATATATAACCTTTGTCTTACACCATTGTTATTTAACTGCAGGCCTACGAAGTAAACATTGGTGGACTTAAAGCATGAACATCAGCGTGGGGATAAGAAGACCTCGAGACCGCATTTATCTGTACCAGAACGTTCAAATCATAATTTGTTCACGTGTTTCCAAACTTCATGACAACGTAAACATGACAATACCTGTCATAACTGTCTGAACTATCAGAGCTCGGTGATGTCGACCGTCTCCGTTCTTTCACTGTCTTTTTTCTCTTAGTTTTCGAACGTTTGTGATGTCTCTCAGAACTGCTGCCTCTATCTCGTCGTTTTCTCTTCACATCACCGCCCATCCTTGCCTTATAAACGACGAAAAAGACTCATCAATTTCTTATATATTTTTAAGCAATAGCTGATACCTTGCATCTGCTATTTATGCGCATGCTGTTTAGGGAAAATTGGTAATTGGCCCCAGTCTTCAAGTTATGCGTAATCCTCCATTGTAATTAAATTTTTCTCCAAAGTTGTCGAGTGACCAATCAGCACATCAAAAATCGATCACATGACATTTTGGTTCAGGCCAAAAATATTACATGCTCGCGATGAAAACAAGGCAAGAAGGAAACACGGCGACAACGAAGCGGACTAGACTCTGAGGCGAACTAGTCGGGGGGAGAATTCAATTCATTAGTTGCAGTTGCACTAATAGAGAATGGATTCAGGTGATGAAGACTTTGTATATGACGACGAGGACGATGATTTGAGCGAAAGCGAGGATTTTGAACTTGGGGATGAAGAAGATGCTGAGCCAGCAGCAAAGCGACCCTATGATGACGATGATTTTAAGTACGATTGTCTAACTCCAGAATCAATTGTCATAGCAATGAAGCGGAGTATCGACGAAGTCAACAGTGTCTTCCAGGTACTGTATTATTTCATTGAATATTTCTTTGCCTTTAATTAAAATTTTTACCATATTATTTACATGCGCCAATACAAGTATAATTTATCCCTACCTTACTAATTTTATATCATTAAGTTAGCACGTGTCTCTGTGTGTTTATATTGAGTTGGGCATGAAGTACAATGGTTTCACTTACTTTGCTTTTTCTTTTAGTAGAATGTATCCTCAACTGGGGTGCAGCTGTCGGTTCTTTAACTCGCGATTTTAAATAATCTATTGTTTGACGCCGATTTTATGAGATGCAGCACGAAGAACTGGTGGTTTATATTAGTAACCTCATCTATTTATGCTTCTCCGGTATGATTATGATTGGGATTATTAACATGAGGACCTACCTTTGTATAGCAATACAGATGTACAGTGCTGCATGATCTGGTCATATAATTGCCATCAACATATCAATTAGGCTATCGTCTCGTAAAAACTGGCAAGGACGCCGAAGTATCATAGTAGTTGACATTCACTTTGAGCCTTAAATGTGCTTCTGGTCATCAACTCTACCATTTCCCCAAAAATTTGTTTGTAACGTTTACACCAGAGTGAAGTTCACGAGCACGTTTACTTAAATATGCGGTAGATCAGAACAGATAGTAATTTATTATATGTAGCAGCAAGCATGACATCGTGCGGACGCATTGTATATTGAAACATCTTCGTCATCATTGATGAGCTTCAGACGTTCGATTCGCATGCCAACGAACTTCCTTCTCTCAGAATGTTGTTGATAGTCCGTCAGTCTCTGGCAAAAATTTTCTTCGGACTGTTTTAAGTAATTACATAAGCTCGGACTACAAATATATATCATAGTCTAAACGTGCTTAAACATTTGGTCTCATAGTAATGTAACTAATCTAGTTGCTTATATGACAAAGATATCAGTTTATACAATATCATACGTTACGAAGATAACTTTTCAAAATGTTAGTTGACACAGAGTAAAATTCTTTATTTACTAACTAAGTACCATCGCCTAAAAGCC
Organism: Chironex yamaguchii; assembly: GCA_024741275.1. Taxonomy (NCBI): domain Eukaryota; kingdom Metazoa; phylum Cnidaria; class Cubozoa; order Chirodropida; family Chirodropidae; genus Chironex; species Chironex yamaguchii. The sequence continues at coordinate 40,168 of JANTCA010016110.1, read as the reverse complement.
AGTTTAGTGTGTCAGATTACTGCAATATAGTTCTTATTGCTGCAATACAAACTAAAAATGTCGTGCTAACAAGCATTGTATCTTCAAAGTTCACATCAAAGATATTCAGAGTCGTAGGTCTAAGTGAAAGGCAACATCTGTGAGCATCTTAAATATATGAATACTCTCATTGATAATCATTGTCTTACCTGTAATGACATCATCAAGGCGTTTCGGAGAAATTAGTCACAATCATAATCTGTCTGTGTTTCACACCAGTTTTCAGTTATTATGTTTGTTACAAGTTTAATTTACTATTTTTGTTTGCTTAAATTATATTGAGTCAAAAAACCATTGAACTGAAGAATGAATCAATATATATGACCAAAGCATTTGTATATATGTGTTTATGTATATACAATATTTATGGCTTGTTATGCAATACATGTTCAAAACTTGTCTCTTAGTGTCAATATGAAAAAAACCTTTATGGTGGGTTATTTTATTGGTTGAAGATCTGTGTAATTGACTGCAGATAATATCATTTAACGTGAGTATAAAGTGTGTATATTAAGGGTATATGAAGGTGATAATGCATCAAACTTTACTAATGTCAAATGCATATTTTATTGATTAAACAGAATGCTCAATTGAAGTTACAACTAAAATTTATGTATAATCCCTATTTTTATGTAACATGGAAATATCTGGTGGTTACAAAGCCAGGAAAACTTATTGTTGAATTTCCTCTGTCAAGATTCAACTCATGATATGAAGACTTGGAAGGTTATTTACCAAACTGTTGTATCAAAATGGTACATTGGTAATTGTGTTGTAAGTTTAGTCTTAGTCAGGTTTCTCTCAATGTAGCTAGTGTAGTGTATTTTTGTACTTACTTACTTACTTACTTACTGCCCCTTGAAACCAAGCTTTGTGGCGTAGGGGCAACCAGATGGTGACAATGTTCTTCACTATGCATCTCCACTGGTCACAACACTGTGTCACTTCCATACAATCTGTTTTCCAAGTCCTCCATTTCCGTCCGCATTGTTGGGGGTGACGGACATGAGGTTCAAGCAAGGGGATGATGGAACAGTCCCATGTCTTGAACGTACACCCTCGTGGTCTCTTCCAGTTTGGCTTTGGCATTTCCAAGAACACTGCTTTTGCCAATCGGTATTTTTCTAACTTTTAATAAATGATCCTCATACTAATGGGATTTTGTTTACCATGCACAATTTACTTGTAGCTGTTAACCATACCAGACTGAAAGCTGGAATAAACATTTCTATTGGATACAATTTCGAAAGATCTCCCCTGCATTTCTTGTTTATATAAATACACGTAATCATAGCTGAGAGGGCATATTAATTGTTATGCAGTGCAGTGGCATATGTGGAACACTGCTACATATGGTGCAATATTTTGATTTGTAACTTTAAAATCATGTTTCAGTTGCATCAGTAATCACCAGTTTACAATTAAATATGAAAACGTCAATATATATCTGAGATGCGTGACATTGTTATTCTTATGATGAGTGGCGAATATATAAATATGTAAATGACAGTTGTATCTCAGAGATGTATGCATGGTTAAATTTTGTATGTCATATACATTTTTATAGCTATCAAATAGATAATGGTAATGTTTGTTTTATCTAACAGATTCCTTCTGCAACTGCAAGAATTTTGTTAACTCATTTCAAATGGGACAAGGAGAAACTTTTAGAAAGGTAGGCATATAACTTTGGCTTATCCGCACTTTCCAATAAAGCAATCTATATTTTTTGGATGTGTTACTTTCAAGTATACAAATTAAAAGTGTGTAATGTTTGTAAAGATTGCAAGTGACCTGTATCTTTCCTAAATTCATTTTTATAGGTATCCCGTAGAATTGGTTTTGTTTGAGGGTTTTGTAATTGTTATAAATAATTTTTGAAGAACACCTTGTCTGTTGTGGCTAATACAAACTTACTGGTTTCTGAATCATCTTGATAAATCTGTTAAATATTTCCTACTTAGACTATAGCACTTAAATTTTAAGAAAAAGAAGGGTAGGGATATAGATTAGGGTAAGCATACAAGGTCTCCTGTTCTAACAATTAAAAAGGTTACCAATCTTTAGGCACTTGGTAAAGAAAATTGTTTATGGTTGTACGCTGGATAATTAAGCATTTACAAATATTACAAATACAAATATTAATTAAGCCGTTATGGAAAAAATATCATTATAGATCACTTTTCATAATTATGTGAGAAGAACAGTTGATTCCAGTATCGTCATTCCGGTTTTGTTCATATTCTTACATTAATGATCACCACGTAGAACTACCGTTGTGAATGTGATCTACAAGTAAGGGTGATGAATAAAGAATCTCAGTCTTGGTACAAGGTAGTCAAATGACATAGTTTGTTTTAACAGTGACAGGTTGCATTTTTTTGTATACACGACATGGAAACAAAGTATACCCCGAAATGTCTCTTACATTGTGATTGTTTTGAGATCATGCATCTTCCCTTTTTCTCATGTCAAGGGTTTTTAAAACTGTATATATGAAAAGTATTGTAGATATTCTAGGTATTGATAAAATGCAAGGATGTTTTTGTGTAATTATTAACCAACTAGAAGGTGTCATATGCCAGCTATGACCAGGTGATGCTACTAGGGAAAATGCTAGCAAATTTCTGCAGGAGGATTGTGAACTCCAATTTCAGCAGATTTTGATTTCAAAACGTAATGAAAATATTCAAAATTGTAGTTAGTTACAGTTAAATCTGGTACCATGTCTATTTTGTTTTAAATTATCCCCAGTGTTTTAACTATTAAAACAGAAGTCAACCATTTTACATTGCCCTGTCAGTAGTTTCGTACAAACAAAAGATAAAACATCAAAACTTTTATGATGTTAAGGAGAATGATACTTCTTTGATTGTTTTTCCTCAGGTAATACCATGTACATGCTTGCAGGTAGTTTGAAATCAGGGTGGCATGTATTAAGTGAAGTTTAATATTAGGTTGTGTGAGGGCTTTCTATTACAACAAGTATTCTTCATTTAATGGACCACAACGTCTAAGTTCCAGTTATAGAACCATGGAAGATTAGAAAAAGGAAGAATCATGATGATAGATAAATTCTTCAATTTATCAGGTGGCTACTTTGGAATTTTTGTATAGATTAAGATCCAAAATTACTTGATAGAAACTTGCACACTGACCTCCTGTGTCAGTTCACAAATTATTGCATTGTCATTGCAACTGTCATCATCAAGCCTCATAGTTTAAGGAATGAGATTGAGTGTACACGCCTACATATGATCCTGGAAGAAAATTAGTGTGATTTCTATCTCTCTTATTCTTCTTGGCTAACTAGCCCAAATGCCCATGCCATGTTTAAACCATGTATCTTGTTGAAGGAAGTCACTAAGAGGCATATAATCTAGAGTCATTCACCCATAAGAACTTTAAGGACAGGCCTATACAATTGTCAGTCATTTTCAATCATCAGGCATTCTGCTCTTCCTCCTCCTTCTAATATTCTGTAAAAAGCAAAATCTGTTTTTCATTGTTGTATACTTTGCACTGGTTCTTCTGATTATCTTTGAAGCTATCCTGTCCATAGATAGTTCTTTGCCACATTGTATAACATTTCTTCAAAACATTTTAATTCTTAGCTTTCGTAATTAAATGTTGATTATTCTACTAAAATGTTACAGTGTTCCTTCTCTACAAAAGTGGCATTCATATAGTTTTTCAATGTATCATAGACCATATGGAAGCTTGGATGGTACATTAAGGCCAAAGGTATTATTTTTTCTTCATTAATCATCATTTATAAGCTTGTCTCCATTAAAAACCATAGCCCAATTAAATAGGGAATGAATACAACTGTAAATATAGCCACTATCTAACAAATTTCAAATAAGGTCCTGACAGTGATCCTGAAAAACAGTAATGCTTCAAACCTCTGTCTCATTTTTTCGACTTTATATGGGAGTCTTTATCAGATCATGTTGACTCAATGAGCGGTGGAACGTCTGTGTGGAGTGATGTATTGTACAAATTCATAACTAATTTTATTCTTTCTTAAGATTTTGATATATAAAAAATTTTCAAAAATATTGTCCTTGATTACTATGATGTTTACTTAAGCGAATCATGTTTGATCACTTAATTGAAGATGTATAAACCTTACAAATGCCTTCTTGGCAAGCTGAGAACAATAATTGCATACACTGTGTGTATCAATCCCTTTACAGTGCTCAACATTGCTTAGTAGGTGATTCTATCGTATACACATTGTTTTCTGTTTAGTGTGAGTTTATAAATGTTTTGGCTTGCACCAAGATCTCTACAGGCTACGTGCCACTAATAACTGATGAAGATTAAACAGTTTTTCATTTTCAATTGGCTTTTTTATAACTTACTAAGCTAAAAATTAATGGAGATACAAATGTTAAGACTGTCATTCAGAAGTCAAAACCTAAGAAGGATCTAAAAGTAACCATAACTGACAGCTGTGATGGCTGCCATAATTTCTTCATATCATATATAAATTGCTTTTGTGAAAATATTTAGTTTGTACAATCTATTTTGTATGCATGTATGAGAATAGTCTGTGCTATGAGAATACAATTTGAGGTTTGCATCAAACAAAACTGATAATTTTGTTATCTACAACACATCTCAAATATTTACTGGTCACTTTTTGTTACAGTAGACATAGCAAATTTCAAATGTATTGGTATTGTTTAGGTTCTATATAACCTGTTTTTTGTCACAAACCAAATATATTTTGGTACTGAGTTCAAATAAAGTATATGTATATATCAGATTTGTCATTTGGTTTAACTTGATACACATTTGTAATCATTCCTGAAAGCCTAGGGACAAAAGGAATGTTGTTTACTGGTAGATTGTTGATGTTTTCGGTATTTGCCGTATGGAAAGTAGCATCCATGTTGTGAAACACATGTATGTATAATATATTTTTGTGTGTGATTTACATATGCAGGAAAGGCAGAAACAATTTTCCAAATACCGAACTCATGCAAGTGAGAGATTACTCACATTATTGCTCCTTGCATGTGTGCTCTGGTGAAGTTGCACACAATGCAGGACAAAACTGTGTTTTAAGATGGTGTACGTTGTAAAGTTTTGTAAGTTGGACCCATCAGTCTTTTGAAATTAATGAAAATATGGTATTGAAATCTGTTGCAAACATTACACACTACCATTTCTACAGCAGAACTACATTGACACAAAAGAATGAGCAACATTGACAAGCGAAATTTACTGAACACTTGTTATTATTAGCTTGTTGATGATGAACATTTTCTTAGAACAACACTTAGAGACGTCTTCAGGATATTTTTTCTTCAAGTGAAACATGAGACAAGCATCTTTCACCTTTGCATAAGACGACATTAATAAATAGCCCATTTTAACGTTTCATAACCTCGAAAATTGTACTTAAAATGTATATGTATATGTATATTTATGTGCAAAGGTGCATGCAACTTATGACATTACCACGTGTCAGTGAAATTACAGAAAATATAGGTCGGCTGTCTTTGCTAGAGTGTTAGGTCAGAAATTTAGATTTTCTTTTAATGCAACAATATTTGGCACTGTTGTCAATCTATGACCTTTTTGTATTATTTATGGTATACATTAACTAGAATTCTTGATTCAAGACTATTGTTTTGGAGGACTTTTTTTTCTCAATTGTGTAGGTATTATAGTGGTGATCAGGAAAGGTTGTTTGAAGAGGCCCATGTCATAAGCCCACATAAAAGTCAAAGATCAGTTCAAAGGGTAGGCTATTTCCTAATATAAAAGAAATACCTTTTGGAAGTTTTTCATGCACATTAGGTCGATACTACTTTTGAAATGTCATGTTACTGTATATACAGTGATGTTATTAACCCTGTATCTCTTCTGTGTTATGGTAAACTTGGTCAATGTCACTCCATGAAATAATGGTCAGACTGTATTGCACCCAGCAAAGTACCAGCACCATCTTTTGTCTTTGTGGTTCATTTTTAGATTAAGGACCTCTTCCATGCTACTGTTGAGTGCCAAAGCGAGCATGTGGTCTTTACCACAGTTGTTAGATTTATTTGTGTACAACAGTTAGCCCTTAAAATGTTAGTACACAGTTTGACACAAAAATATCACAGGTTTATTCTCCTGTCAATTTTGTGAGTAAGTAGGCCTTAAAAACGGAGGGATTCAATCTCAGTGTTTGTCTTGCCTTTTTTCCTTTCTCAATTTAATTTAAGGTTGGAGTTGAAAGTCGTAATCAAAGTGTTTATAACCGTAGTTTTATTTTTGTCAATAAGCAGGTGGTTGTCATTTCAGCAAAATCATCGACTCATCATTATCAATAATTCACAAGTCTACCCCTGCTTTGACCCAGTAAACGTTTTCATATTTAAGGTCATGGTCACTAGAAATGTTTGTATGCAATGAAGATGATATTGAAGTGCATAGTGGGATTATTCTTTGCTAAATCTGATCAGGCAAAATTGAAAAATTGGCGAAGTCTGCAAATTTTACAATCAAAGAGGGTGACCAATCCCATATCGGAGTTTTTAGTAAATTAAAGCAGCTGTACTGTTTTAATTACCATTGTTTTGTAAGAACATTTTCTCAAATACCTCAGAAAATGATGTGGATGGTTAATAACTTTATGTGGGTGTAGAAAGTTAAAGTATGTATTTGATTTAAGAGAGCATCTTACTGAAAATAACAGTATTAACCATAGCAAACAATATATTAAAATTGTCTTGTATAAGATACATAGCTTGAATGAGGTATATAATGTGACCTAATTATAGTCAAGAGGTTAGGACATACTCAGTTTTAATTTGTTTGTTACTTCCATCCTCTTGAATATGACATGAATGTATTTTGATAAGAAAAAAGTGTTGGAGTAAGGGATGCAATGTCGAACAAACTTAGGTTTTTTCATGATATAGAGAGAAGTGGGAAAGAGGGTTTTTTGGAGGGTGGTAGTATTAAGCTGGTATGGAATTTCGAGTACAACTCTGCAAGGTTATTTTCATGGTACAATCAATCCGTTTGGTGCTAGAAAACAAAGTTAGATAAACTTTCTTGCTGTGATATGGCTTGTCTCTAAGAATTTAATATTGACACAAAAAGAGATGAAAAGAGAACTATATACCAATAATTGGCACTTAAAAGTTGAGAACAATGAAGAGGGTTTAAAGGTGTCCTAAAAGGGAGAAGGTATCCAGAAGACGAAGAAAGTGTTGTAGAAAAGTCTTGGTGTTGGTGATACAGCAATAATTGTAACGCAAACAATGCAAAAAAGTGTTAAGGGACAATGAAACAATTTTAAGAAAATGTTGTCCTTGACTAGTATACTCGAGGAGGCTTGGAATAGGGGACAAGTCTTCTTTGGATTGTAATGTCCTATGTATAGGGCTGTCTTTTTTTGCCACAACAGGATACATGCAAGGATGATGTGGAACATGGGGATGGTATGCAGGAAGAATGCAGACTTTGATCGGAGTTTTTGGGGGATGGATGTTTTTCTTGTTGTTCGAGAAGTTATCAAACACTTTGTTAGCTCCATACCAGTGTTTTATGCTATGGTTTGCAGGCTGGTATTCCTGGCTATATATAATTGATTCCCATAATAATGATAATGATCGTAATTATAAAATATTCTCAGAAACAGCAGTCATTGTTTTAACACTTAAGGGTTACTTCTATCTCTAGTATGTTTAAGGCCATGTATTTGAGCTTGCTTTATGTAAAGTTTCACCCTTAGACATTAATATCTGTGTTTAAACATATGTAAATATTTGTTTCCTTTATTTTCTCAGTCAAGTTCCAGATCGTCTGCTCGTATTTTACCAAAGAGTACATGTGAAATATGTTTATCGCCAGTTCCGCAAGATGTAAGTCCTGAACAGAAGTCTTTTTCTGATAAAGTTGATAAGGTCATTTGTCAAACGCATATCACTTACTTAAATCCAACAACGGTTATTTCTTATTTGAATTGTTTTGAATGCTTAGTTTCGTATCCTCAGTTTATCACTGCCATCCTGCGGCCTTGACATAACGGAATCCTACATTGGACGCAACACTCCTTCACTATCATAGGCATATCTTGCCTTCTCCCTCTACCCCCGTGCTTTTAAAGCGTTTTTTGGGAGGAGGAGGGGAGTTGCATATTTAAAGCAGAGTGCAATCGAAGTTAGTGTTGGTTTTCATGTTACTTAGATGAATTTAGTTCTCTATTTTCATCTTTAATTGAGATATTCATACACTGATGTTTTCTGTGTGGTAAGCTTGAATTATTAAATAGTAACCCTGCTTTATCCTTCATACATATTACACTCTAGAAGTTTTTACAGACGGGAGGGTTTGCAATGCCGAAAAGAGTCAGTAGATATGAGTTCTCCGATCATTACTAGTTTTAATAGGAGGTTTTTATAAGGGTGTTCATATGCGTTTTTGACCTCTATGAGCTGAAGGCTGGTATTTTCACAACAATGTAAAAGCTAATAGACGGCAGTTCTGACTTTGGCATGTCAAAAAGTGGACACTAATTTTAGATATGAGATTATTTGCAGCGTTGGCAATCATAACACAGCCTCTGTCTTTGGACACTTCTAAATATGAACAATCTTTTTGTGGTACAAAACGTGAAAATCGCTTTGAAAATTTGGGACATTGTGCTGAAAACTTGCTTAAAAGCTTTTGTCGTCTGACACTCTTCAGAGTCTGAAACGAGTCTTGATATTTGCTCGATAGTTTTGTCGTAAGTAAGCTATCCAGTTTAGTGGTTTGAATAGGTTAAGCGTTAATTTTCGAACGGAGTCAGATTATTCTTTAATTACGGATTGGATTGTCCTTTAATAATGCATTCAGATGGTTCTTTAATTACGGATTCGGACTGTACATACGCTTTCCGTGTTGTCGACAGCAATATGTCAGATAAATGGTGCCCGCTTTATAGAGCTTGCTATATGATATCTTGCTCCGTTGTTTTTTCTCCCGTATTTTGGAACTTAACGTTATGCGGAATGTTATTAATTCAAATGATTTTTTGAGTTCTCGCGGACTCCCTTAACATAATTATTCAAAGCTCCTACAAGTTAGAGCAACGAATCATCAAATTGTTAGTAATTACCACGTGCTTCTTCGTTTTTTAAATTGTCTTTATCGACCAGAATGATTTTAAGGAACTCGCATATGGTTGCTCTACGTACTTGCTGTGTACAACAAAGCAAAACGAATGCAAGTCCGTATTCGTTTCGTTGTCATTTCTGTCCAAATGTATAGCTCTGTAGCAGGGGTAACTTTTGCCAAGTGGGATCCGGGTTACACGGGCTGATTTTTTTCATTTGTAAACCTGTCAAAGCGGGCGGGAAAACATTAGAATGCACATGCGGGAAGCAATAAGAATATCAAGAGATGTCGTTACTTTTTTCACCCGCCAAACTGTGCTATGAAAACTTCATATTATAACTAGCTGACTTTAGCGGAGTTTAATCTGATAAGGCCCTTTGAACTTCGAAGTGAGAGCCTACAGTATAAGAAAAACTAGAGAAGGGTTCTGAGTTGCGGTAGATTGAAATTATAAATTCTTAGCAAGGAACCAGAGTTACGAGCTAGGACCATTGTTGATTCCTGCCTCTATGTTGTTTGAGAAAAATATATAGTTTTGATGATCTCATATGGAGGACAATGCATGAAAATCCTCTTGCATTTTAACCAGCAAGAAATGAAAGATACTGAATTTGTTGGGATTTTGCATAAATGTATCTATCTCCCAACCTGTAGACAATTATGCCCCGCCGTAAAATCCCGTGCATGTTTTAACCAGTTTTCACTTTTGTGTTCAACATATGTTACCGTTCGTAATTTTCAGTTATATCTACTCAAAGTAGTCGTTGTTACCGTCAACACGTCGGCGCTTGGTGGCTGTGTTGTCAGATTCGTTTAAAACAAAGATCCCCAAAACATTCATGGCCTAAATTAAACGTCTCTCTTCTCATGCGCCGAACCATATACTTGAATTAGGCGCATGAAAAGCGCGGTTAACTCTGTTGACTGCAGTAGATTTCATTAGATGCGGCAGAATGTGTTTAGAGCGACTGTTGCCGTCGCTTTTTGCTATTCTGGAGTCATACTAAATTGAACGTGCCTCTTTTTATGCCCCAAACTCGATGCGTTCATTATACATGTTGTTTCACTAATTCACGAAGTTCACAGTACTTGTCCATCACGCCAGATTAAGAGCGAATCAGGAGCGACGTTTAACTCAATCCCGATCTACCGTCGCGTTATCGTTGCACCAAATTTCCTAACCTTTGCGCATGAGGAGAGCGGCGTTTAATTTAGGTCTAAGCAATCATCTATTTCAGTTCTAATTTGAATATTCACAGTCGTGATCGAAGCGTCGCAAGCTCCCGTAACCACTACATTTTTCAAACACTTTTTATTTACAACCTTGGAAGACATCTAAGAATTGGCCTTGAGTAGGTTTAAACGCTTTCCCTTGTTTTGATTTTACTGTTTTACTGTTAAATGGTTATGCAAATTGCATCGCTCCGTGCAATGAGAGTAGTCAATTAGCGTGACTACTTAGTTCGTAAGGAGATTACTTTCTTACACTATGAAATATCCAAGTTTGCCCTTGCGGACTCAACTTCTTTTTTTTATTTAAAACTTTCCTCTGCTTATTCATGATCATAATCTTGTCAGATCGGGAATGGAGTTATCGTCGTGCCTGATGGGAGATGGAAAATGAAGAAACAACGCAAAGTGCGTATCCTATTTAAGCAACAGGAGAGGTGACATCAAGCTGAAAACGTGTAGATTTTTGACGTGGCTCGCAAAAGCAGCTGGCGTTAAAACTCATGGATGTTAGGGCCCTTTTCGCGTGGTATTTCCTTCCATTTTAGACGATTAACAAAATAATAGGTTACAGTAAATTTTTCGAATGTCTTACCATAAGGTATAGAGTGTGCCACTAGGACACATGTTGGAAGGCACACATTGAACCGTTTGTTCGGAAATAGTGCAGTAATAATCGTGTCGATTAGACGTTATCATGCAATTAAAACTGGCTAGAATGACTTTGGTGAGTTAACTGACTCTGACCTTAAAGCTCGCGTGGTGCCATATGGAAAGCTGCATTTTTGTCTGGAAATGGGATGTATATTTTCCTGTCCTCCTTCCGCCCTGTGCTTCCGTACTTCCATCTTTCCGTCTTCCCTCCTTTCCGCCGTCGCTCCCTTGCTTCCTTTTTTGCTTTCAGTTCTTCCTTCTTCATTGCTTTCTGCCTTCCTTCCATCGTTCCTTCTTTCCATGTATGCTTTCTTCGTTGCATGCTAATCTTTTTGTTTGCTTGCTTGCTTGCTTCTTTCGCTACCTATATGGTGATCAAGTCGAGATTGAGAACGTTAGTTCAGACTGTTGGTATTGGGCGAGAGATCATATATACGTCACTAACTTAGGAGGCAGGAAACTGTCCCGTTGCCAGGTTGAATTGATGCATTGTCATGGCCCTTAATGAACAGATGATACTGTATTTAGAATGACCCAATTTAATGTACTTTATCTTTTTGTCGTAGACGATGACTGGTCTCGAGTGTGGTCACAAGTTTTGCTCCATGTGTTGGAATGAGTATTTAAATACTAAGATTTTGGGCGAAAATATAGGTCAAAATATTTTCTGCCCAGCGTCGGCCTGCGATATTCTAGTTGATGAAGCATTTGTGATGTAAGTTTGTTCATTATCTGTTTTGCCCATGCATTCTGAATACGTCATTTTCGAAAGTTGTACTTTTTTCTTACTCGCGAGGGTGTTGTGATATAGTTTAGGGCACTGTAGCGTTCGGTCGGGGAGCCAATTTTTCGGGGTCGGGTCTTGTTGTACACTTAGCAAGTCGGGGTCTGGGTAATAGTGAGCAATGTATAAGGACGAGTTCCTTGATGGAGACCAACCCTAGGAACGTCGTCATTTAAGATCAACTTTTTGATATTGTCGTTTTTTTAGTTATATTTGAGTCGTATATGAAAAACTGGCATCAGGAAGGCGTGATAATATGCACATAAGCTATCAAATGAACAATGCACATAAGCTGTCAGATGAACCGGCCATCTTTATCAGTCAGTCCTCGAGTTACTAACTAGTCTTGCATCCCGACATCATAATCATCTGATTATAAGCCACTGTCGTCAGAACCAAGCACACATTCGTCCCAATCCCTATCAGTGGGCAGTCGTGGAATGTGATTTCCTAGGGCCGCAAATTACATTTCGAAAACAACACTTTTACGCATTTTCATATAATAGACCAGTCTGATTTCCACCAATTATTTCTGATGGTACTTTAGCTCCCCGCTCTCTGGTGGCTTTACCAGACAGAAGTAACAAATACTTTTCAGCCAAGGCCGACAGATGCGGTCATGCATTTTCATGCATTTTCCAATGGTACGATGGATTGCAGTCCGAATTAGACGCCCCGACCGATCCCTGACCAGATTTACGTCGATGTCGAGTAAGCTTTCCACGGCGGGAGTCGGGGGCAGAGCCCCGACCGAACGTTAGGCACTGTCTTTAGTTGACGAACTATTAAACGATTGACTTTTACAAGAAACTATTCGTTAACAACGGCCTTAAAAAATCTATAATTCTGATTTGCGACGTCAAAAGACCAACCGTATTCTCCCTGATTGCAACACCCTGGCATATTCGCTCACGCTATAAGAGAGGGGAAAAGAGTTGGCGTGTTGACTGTCTCACTACCAGTTGGAAACAGGAGCTACGTTAATCTATGTACAGTCTTCTTGATCATAATATATGGGCCTGGTAATGTTTTACAATTCGTGAATTGTTGTTCATTTTGCGTAGTTTGACAAAGCCTGTGGACAGGGCGTTACATGAGTAAAAGCCAGTGACTTGAGCCATTTTATGGGATTTTGTTGAAAGGCAACCCTCATGTTCCCGAATTCAAACCGTACTGAACCACGACCTTTTTACCATTAATTGCTGCTCTACATTATTGCTCACGCCTTGATTATTTTGAAGAATAAACAGCGAATAAACCACGATGTTATCTGTCTAGTCACTTTAAAGTTATCGTCGTTTAAGTTGGCATACCCCGCATGTGCACTGGTGAATGACCAGTTTCTCTGAGCTTCTATTGCTGGTTACTAGAAGCCAGGAATAACACCACTGTAGTGGTTTTAGTAACGCACCAATAAGATAAACCCCCGTTGAAATATGTAACCACTTTTATGACAGGAATTTGGGTCTGACTTTGTTTATAATTTATATTATTGCTTTGCCCTATTGCTTTTGAAGTAACTGAATTTGCCTGTCATGTAGAGAGGTTTCTGTTATTACGATTAATCGCCGCCTTGCAAAGTGAGACCAATCAGTTTCACATGGTAGTTCATAATCAGTCTATGGTGTATTGTCTGTTCAATTTCAAAATTGCTTACTTAAACCACCATACTGTCATTTGACGGAATATGCCATCTCTATCACATAACACAGGCATAATAGATAGAAAATTCGGAGATAGGCCATTCCCCCCAAAGGATACAAGTTATATATTTTTTATTTGCGAGAGAAAAACTGTTGAGGTGTTGACGAATATTTCTTTTGCAAACTTTGTTCGCAATGTTAAATTCCTTGCCCGAATAAATATCAATTTCGAGAATTTTCCCAGCTTTCGTTAACAGCTGTGCCTCAGTCAGGTTATATTCTTTTGCTCCAATTTCATGACCATTTGGTTCATTGCAGTTGACACCAGTCTACAAAGTAGGATTCTTGTGTTGACTGGTAGTTCAAAATTGTTTTGACTATGAAGAACAAAGTGAGGTGTCAGTTGTTATGCAGAGCCATCTTGTTAGTGGTGTGTTGTTAGGTTTGTCGTCGTAAGCCAACAGTTTGTTGTGAAAATAAATCATTTATGGCAGCAGTAGCCACGTTTGCTCGGCATTTTGCTTGGTGGCTGGCAACAAACAAAGTGTGAAATAAACATCGTGGTTTCGTTTGCAGAATGTGCTAGGTCAAAACTGAGGCCAAAGAATCAGTAAGAAATGTGACCCTGATTAAGGAGTATGTATATGTAATTCAGTCGTTACCCTGATGATATTTGCCATTGTAGTAGATTAGACAAACATTAAAGTAACGCGGATAATAGGTGAAGGTCTGGTTGAGGCACAGTATTCAATTATAAAATGATAAACATGAACAAAACAACCGACTACGGTGATAATTTGAGCTTACATACGTGATGAGAAAGGCTATGGCTGCCATCTGAAAGGCAGAGAGTGGTGATGTTTGGCAACGTGTGATATGTCTGTTGTGATATGTAGGTTGAATCTACTAGATTCCTAGGTCGCTGACTCAAGACAAAAAAGTCAACATATTGACTATCGATAGCTGGTATTGTGGCGTTTGTTGAGTGTTACTAAGTTTTGAGTTTACACTGCTTCTTTATTTAGACAATTTATCAACTCTTTGAGTGGTGGTATGTGATGATTTGGGTGATGGTGACGTTACATGGTAGTAATAATTCGCTAGGAACACGTTGACACAGTGCATGATGAAGGATCATCTTCTTTTCTTTAACTCTGTTGCATATGTACGTACCAGGTTCTGCATTGGTCTGTGTTGCAGTGAGAGTTCAACCCCTCCTCTTGAATTTCTGGGAGGTTGAGAACCACGTTGCTGTTTGTCTCACGTTTAGTTAATTCTAACCACGATCAGTCTTTAAAGCGGAAATCTTTTAATTCAGGGTCGCTTTCGTTGACCTCCACAGCATTCACACTACGGCATTTATTGCCTCGAATACCTTGCTTTTTTAAGTTAGCAGGTCATAACGTCGTTTTTTTGTTAATAATTGCTTTTTCACTTCTAGAAAAATTCTTCAGGACCCGAAAGTAAAGTCGCGATACCATAAACTTATCGCGGACAGTTTTGTACAGGTACAGTAAATTAAAATTTTTGATAGTTAGGAATTGTCCAACCTGTAGACAAGAACTGGTTCTTATCCAAATGAATATGCTGTTTTATCGGACACGAATTCATTCTGTATGACATGTAAACTTTGTTGGTTGTTTGTCTCTCCGTCTGTCTGTCATTTTGTGGGTGTGATAACTCTCGGTGTTTGAAAGGAGAAAGTATTGCATTCTGTTGTTTCGTTACGTAATCATAGTTTGGGTTCATTGAAATTTAATAAGTATTAAAGGCGTTTGAAGCTTTTTAAAAAATACCAATACCAAATTTGCTTATGATGAAAGCTTTTGCAGACGTTTCGCCTTTTCTGATATGTCATATCTCATTCTTTCCAGTGAGGATAACTATCCATTTTGTTTAGGTTATTTTATTCCTTGTTATTTGAGCTAATCATTGGGATTCTCTTTTGTGTCATTCACTCTCTCTTACCGTCTGTTTTTCAGCTCATTATGCTTTGGAATTATTAAATTCTTCAGTAATTCGAATGCTCTTCGAATTCTCAGTAGGCGGCTGAATTTACGAGAAAACAACTTTTCGGCAAATTCGAATGCTCCTCCGCCTCAGTAGGCGGCTGAATTTACGAGTTTCCACCGAATTGGCTTGCATGCTGAGACAGCAAAGGATGTTCTTTTGAGTGGAGCAGCAGCATTCATTCCATTTTACTCGCGGACGATTTCTGTTTTAATTCCAAACCCACTGCTGTCAGTCATTTATTTTTCGTATTAAGTCACATGCCGCGCGTAACTGACGTCAACAGTCTCTTGTAGCTTTCAAATCACTCAACGAATAATATTTTTAATCAACGTCATTCCTTGGTCACTGCCTTCTGTGTGGTTATCTTTTTAAAATTTTTGCCGGAATCCTATGTCTAGCTTGTTATTGCCTTAGCCGGATTATTGCTATTTTCAGTTCCATAATTTTTCAAAATTCCTACCAGCGCAACCTTAAATTGGA
The DNA here is from genome assembly GCA_024741275.1 of Chironex yamaguchii. Lineage (NCBI taxonomy): Eukaryota > Metazoa > Cnidaria > Cubozoa > Chirodropida > Chirodropidae > Chironex > Chironex yamaguchii. The sequence continues at coordinate 24,217 of JANTCA010016110.1, read as the reverse complement.
ACGGTGTTATTTCTCCGACTTGACTGAGCACATGTCTGTACTGCCATTAAGGACCCTTATTCACACACTGCGTTGTCTGTGACTTCATCCTCAATATCATAATTAGCAGTCTGCCTTAATTGTATTTTCACTGTTTGGATACAAATTACTCATGAGTAGAGTCTGGTCCAGAAACGTGATCAGATATCAATTGTGAGACTGCATTGCCAGCTTGTGTACACATTTTGGAATCGTGCCGAAAATCTGCAAGAAACAGTGCCAAGTAGGCATCAGATGCCACGTCATGATGATAATGGTAATGATCCAATGCTATTATCGTGTGTTACCTTCAAACAAATTCTGGAAGAAACTGTAACAGGCAATATAAAAAAATAACTCGCCACCAGCGTAGATATCTTTTTATCGGTAAAACATACCGCCTACTTTATAAAAAGCGAAAGAAGAATACACTTCTATTTAACGGTATGACCAGGCTCGCAAAATGAACTTCTGAGGTAGGAAAACCTTCATATGATCCTATACAGGCACGTTACTTTCCTATGAAATGAAGTTGTTTGCTTCCATAGAAGCTTTATGAAGGTTTCTTTTAAGTGAAGTATATGGATGAATGTTGGCATGCATCATCTTACTAACATAGCAAAAATCAATGTTATGACAGGTAGCCAGTCTTGGCCTCTCTAGACCGCAAATGTTTCAGCACCAAGTGGTGTCGAACATTTATATGAAATGCCGAATAATATTTTCCAATATTTACAATCCATCTAACGGCATTTCGCATTGAATAACCTCTTAGTAACATTCTATGTAACCTAGACTGCCACGTCCAGAGGGTTATCTTGACTTACAACATGATATTTTCTCTTCACTGCAGCTACCTCTTCGCCAACTTGTCTTGGGCGAGAAAACGAGTTAAAATCATGTTTTAGTATACGTAGAATAGGTTTCTTCAAGCAAAATTTCCTAGCATGTCGACACGAGTTGCTCGTCTAGGTCTATTACTGCTCTGTAACACGCTCTCTGTCGTACTAATTATGTCTGATGTTAATCGGTATGTACCCTTCTGTGATCGTTAGTGATGACGTCATAAATTCTGTTTGTGTCTTGGTATTCGCAAACGCAACCAAGTAGAAACAATATGTTGGTCTTTTTAGTTATACTTTTCATACAACGTGTGTCAATTAACCTCTGTCAAATGCTATTGGAATCTATGTTCGATGGTTTTTTTATTCTTTGAATAGAGTAACAGATTAATGCGATGGTGTCCTGCCCCCGACTGCAACAATGCAGTGACCGTGTCGTACAACGATCCACGGCCCGTGAGATGCATGTGTGGATTTGCTTTTTGGTAAGTGGACATGTGCCGATTTTGGGAACGGAGTATTAAGTAGATAGATGATTGTGATGAACCACGGTAGAGTGTGTGCCTCGTAAGACTCCAGCAAAAATTTCCCATACCAAAGAGGGGACCGTTTCCACCTGATCAAGTTTTTGTCTTCTGGTTTCCCGGTATTTCACGGGTTTAGTAGCATAGAGAACGGATTGTGCTAAAGAATAAGAAGGGGCTACAAATATTAAAAGGTACCGATTTGTTAAGCACTGAATTTTGCCTTAATGTCTGTACGTAGATTCGAGTTAAAGAGTTCAATAACAGAATTCCTAAATATGCAATTGATCATGAACATCTCAAACATGTTGTTTCTATAAAGACAAAGGTCACAGTGTGGCTCATATCTGATATGGTGGGCACTTTATAATAGGTATGTTAGATTTCTTATTAGCTTTAACATAATTTAAGCAGCAGCAGTTCTTTTAAGAATTCTCTTTGTTGTCATGAGAACTGATCACGTTAATAAATGGTTTTTGCCGTGTTCAGGTTGAAAAAATGTCACAACTTATCTTCTCTTATTATTGTTTGTAGTTTTGGTTGCGGTGAACCTTCGCATCAGCCAGTTCTTTGTAAGGTAGGACTAATGCTTTTGTGTAAATTAGACCTTTTTCATTTATTCCGTATCGTAGACGGAGATAACATACATTGTGAAGGAATGTAAGCCAAAGTCATATATAATGTATTTTGTGCCTGGCACCTTGGTTTATTTCTTAATGGTTTCTATTAAAACGCTGAATATAAGTTGGTCCAAAAACTCGCTTTTCAGATTTGAATGCCGAAAATTCTTCTGGCATTAGTCACCTCATTAATGTAGGATTTATTTCTTTAGATAGGCTGAAGTAAAGATTTGAGGTAAATGCGTAGTGATATTATAATAGTATAGCCACCTTGAACAGACATTGGATGTGTAAAAGATGCCAATTTTAGATATGGCTATTGGTCAAATTTGTAAACAGCTTAAGTGTACAAGTATTCAATGAAAAGCAATGTAGATAGCAGTAAAAAGCATATTCTATAGCTTGTTTTTTTCCAATGAAAGAGTAGAGCCAACTTCTAAAAGATTTGCGTTGCAATATTTTAAAATTTCGTACAATCCTAAAATGAGGGGACAGATGATCGTAATCCAGGAGGCAATTGGTGTATCACTAACTACAGTTCAACTTTGCTTACCCTGTGACGTTGTAGGGAGAGATTTGGTATGACAAAGGAAGTTTTAGTACAATACATTCCTGTTTTATGGATCCACCATGGCTATTGATTATATAGCGTATATGCAGCTATGACATTCTTTATCAGACTATTTCTATTCATCCGTTATATAAAATCTCATGTTAACTTAGGGCATATGGTTGTGTGTGAGTGATTCTTTTTAGGACTATGTCATCCGTACTTTTTTTGAAGTAGAGTGTATAGACTCATGTAACGTTCCTTATCTCATTTCAGTGGCTGCGAAAGTGGATTAAGAAGTGTGACGATGACAGCGAAACGTCAAATTGGATAGCCGCTAATACGAAGGTGTGCTGAAATCTTGACTTTAATTTTATGATGTGTTACAACGCAACGGCCTGGGCACTGATTTTGAAAGCTTATTTAAAATTGGTTGCAGCATATTCTATCATAAGTGAATAGTTAAAGCCAACCCTGCTTTTCATGTTGCTTGCCATTGACGTATTTGTATGAATTTGCTTGTTGTTACCCCCTTTTTTGATTTTATGTTTACATCAAGAACACTTAGCTCTATTTTAGAAATACCAGTGACGTTCATCTTTTACTATTGCTACTCCTTAGAAGCCTTAGACCAGACTTCCATAAAGCATAGTAATATTTAAGCATAAGGCTAGTTTAATTCTCACGAATGTGTGGAGGTCGGTATTAGGACAGCTAGCTTAAAACCGGGTCATAATCATTTTCAGACAGCCGCTGTGTATGTCGGAGGAATTGTACTAAACCTTACGTTAGTTTTCAGGGAGGAGTATAGCGATCATCATTGGTCCTTACGTAGACCACTATCAAGGCTCTTTGGCAATCCCTCCTCCCCTGATGTCACCTGGGCATCAGCCTCCATCTTCACCTCAGCAGACTGGACCACGATCACAACCCTCAACTCCGACCACCTCCCCATCATCATCACCCTCCACACCTCCACCCAACCTCAACCAGGAAAACCTTCACTAACCTCTAAAAAGCAAAGTAGGATGCCTTCACAGATGAAACAGAAGTCATATTTTCCAATACTCCCCTCCCAACAGACATCCTCCAAGATGAGAAAAAATTCAGATCCATCTTGGCCAAGGCTGGTTTCCACCACATCCCCTCAAGCTGCCACAACAACAAAACCCAACCTTTTCCTCCAGATGCCAAACATCTCATTTAAGAAAGGGACAACATCAGAGCCAATGACCCCACCTATGACCGGCTACAACAGATAAACCACTCCCTCACCAACCTTCTTTACAACTGGAAAAGGAACAAATGGCAAGATTTCATCTCCAACATCAACTACAGGACAGATTCAGCAAAATTCTGGAGGACCATCAAAGCCATCAAAGCCATCAAAGCCATCGACAACAAACTTACCACTCCACCCAATATTGCCATCAACTGCAATGGGAAAATCCTCACAGACCCCAAACGCCATCGCTAACTATCTCAACAAACAATTCACCTCCATTCAGCCCCACTCCTCCCATCCCGACAACAGAAAACTCACCCGGGACATCAAAAAGCTACCACTCATCAACCCATTACAGTTCATTCCTCTCCAGGTAGCCAACGCCATCAGGAGAGCCAACAACCCCAAAACCTTTGGCCCCGATGGCCTGACCATATTCCACCTCAAGCACTTGGGACAGCATGGACTTGCCTACCTCACCTCCCTGTTCAACCTCTCCATAGCCACTTGCAAAATTCCCTCCATCTGGAAAACCTTAACTATTATCCCACTCACCAAACCTGGAAAAGATTTATCCCACTCCACCTCATACAGACCCATCTCACTACTCTGCCCGGCCATAAAAGTCCTTGAAGCCCTCTTGCTCCCCACTCTCAGTGAACACCTCCGCCTACAAGACCACCAACATGGCTTCTGGCCCCTTCACTTCAAAACTTCTGCCCTTCTCCACCTCTCCACCACAATAGCCAATGGATTCAACTGTGACAAACCCCCTGACAGAACAATGGTTGCTTTCCTCGACCTCTCCAAAGCCTTCAACTCCATTTCCCACGATCCCTCCATGGCCGCAAGAGTAAAACCCTGTTTAGAAACTCAACATCAAAATCCAGAGAAGTCCACACGGTCGTACCCCAGGGTTCGGTGATCTCACCAACCCTCTTCAGCTTCTACATTTCGGATCTCCCCCAACCACCCAATGATATCAACATAATCTCCTACACAGGTAATATCACCATCTACACCTCCGACACCAACCTTCAAACCATGGAATATCGCCTCACTCAATACCTCAACATCCTCCACAACCACCTACAACACCTCTCCCTCATCCTGTCTCCTGAAAAGTCCACCATCACCCTCTTCACCCCAGACACCCACCAATCCAAATACCACCCTAATGTGAGCATCAACAACTCCCGCCTCCCTCTCAACAAAACTCCAAATATCCTGGGTGTCATCTTTGACACCCACTTCACCTTCACCCCTCATATTGAAACAGCTAACGCCAAAGCCTCTCAAAGGAACAACAGCCTGAAAGCCCTGACTGGCACCACCAGGGGCCAGGACAAGGAATCCATTCTCACCACCTACAAAGGCTTCATCCGACCCATCATCAACTATGGTGCTCCCATCTGGACTCCCCACCAAAAATCTGACTCCAACATTGAAAAGCTCCAACGGACTCAAAGTAGTGCCCTCAGGATAGCCACTGGTTGTCATAAAATGGCCTCGAAAGAACACCTCCACCAAGAAACCAAAATCCTGCCCATTAAAGAACACACCGGCCTCCTTGCTGCCCAATACCTGGCAGCACACAACAAACCCACCCAACACATTCACACCTATTTCGTTAACGATACTCGGAGTAAATTGGGCCCAAACCCCCTCCTGGACAACATCCCCCCAGACATCCACCCATCAGAGAAACAGCTCACAAGGAAAGCCAGGAATATCCTGGCCCAGCTCCGCTCCAGCTTCAGCTCCTTCACCAAATCATACCTTCACCGCCTGGATCAAACAGTGGACAACCGATGTCCCAAGTGCAACAGGACTCCACATGACGTCCCTCGCCTCTTCAACTGCCCTCAAGACCCTACCAACCTCACCATACAGGACCTCTGGGAGAAACCCGTGGACGTCGCTGGCTTCCTGGGCATCAACTGGCAATAATAATAATAATAACAACAACAACAACAAGGCTCTTTGTTCAGATACAGGAAGTTGTCACCTGAGACGACAGACAGTGTACGTATTAGTGGAATCCCGAAAACAGCACCCGATATATTTTTTTCATGGACAACTTTTGATTTGGTCATGTGCCTCTCCTCTCGTCACAGAGGGACACACTAATTTCTCGATGGATTTAACTGAATATTTGTTGCCCTTTATGTTTGAACTTTACTTATTTTATAGGAGCTTGCGAATACTTGTACAGTGTGTGGTACGTATAACTTCTTATATCCTATTTTAGGAGTGCCCTAAATGCCATGTTACAATTGAGAAAAACGGAGGATGTAATCATATGGTATGTCGAAACTCGAATTGCAAGGTACGGGTATTATTTTGGTTATTGGCGTGAATAACGAGTTTAACCCTTAATGAAATTAAGCACTGATCTGGATATATTATTTATTGTTTGATGTTGTAACTAATTCATGCCAGGATTTCCTTTTCCCGTTCTTTCCGACCGTTGACAAAGTAGAGAGTATAATTTGACAAAATTTTAATATCTTTTGCTGCGTGTCTTATTCAAAGCGACTATCAGTATATGTAGTTGTAATAATTATTCTAAACGATATAGGAGCGAAAGGTTGTGGGTGCGAATCCATGGGTAGGAACCGGGTCGTGTACAATGCTTCCCTGCGTAGGACTTAGGGATAGATGATGGAAGGTAAACACCCAGTGCTTCCAGTGGGTCAGAGCCCTACTGTTGCATTCACTGTGTTTGCGTAGGTGTGTGACTCAAGCTCGAAGGAAACAGAGATGGATACCACCCTATACATCAAAATGGTGTGAGAAGGAATTTTGACTTAATAGTGCCATAATAGACAACAAAAAGGACTATACACGGGAAGTTCTGTAATTTTGCATGTATTGTTTGCATACCTTGAATGCAAGATGAAAATGAGTTTGTCATTTGCTACTGGTCGATCTAGGATACTTTTTTGCCACAGGAAATTTCACATAACACGCAGGTACCGTGAGGGTAAATAGATAAATACGTACTACCATTCCTTTTCACTCCGTTTGTGATTGGTGCCTGGCTGATGTACTACTTGATAACAAATTTTTGGTTGCCGCCGGAGAAGTTAAACTATTAATTCAGTATGATCATAAATTTGCTTAATCAACCATAAGCTGGAAACTAAGCATGATAAGTTTCCATATTGCAAAGCGTCTTTGCATTTCCGTGAACAGATTGTCATGTCAATAGTTTTATACTATTAGTCTTGCTCATCATCTTAGGCCGATTTCTGTTGGGTTTGCCTTGGACCATGGGAACCACATGGATCAAGCTGGTAAGAAAATCATTGTGTATTGGAACGAGGAGTTTAGCGCTGAACCTAATTATAGTTTAAGAGTAATACTGACCTGGTGATCTTGCGCCGAAGAATTTAATACTAAAGAACGCATTTTATTGAGAAAACGCGAAAAGCTATGTAGAACGTCAAGTTGGACAGCAGAATGCATATTAGTTTTAGCATTTTATTTCATCACATGTTTAGTTCAAGATTTCGGGAGACAGAGTAGCACAGATTCTATTTTTTGAAATGTCTGAAGCCGCTTTAGGGATAACTTTGGGCTCACTTTTTACGTAGTAGTGGCTAGAGATGATAACAATAATAAATTGAATGTTGAAGTGATAAAGCAATCATGTATTATTTATAGTTTTTTTTATCTTGATAGCTGACCTGTTCTTCCATTTTTGAAATCTGTCATGTGGTTAAACTGTTTTGATAAATGTTGTAACTTTCTTAAATTGCAAACTTTCTAGCTCTAGTTGACGGACTATTGAAGCAGAAAAACTGTCCAAAAAGACCCGCAACAATCTTACTCTTCTTCGCCGCAATCAACTTCTTCTTTCACGACCTGTCACCACCTTACAGACTAAATCTCGACCTATAAATCAAGATCCTTTAGTTGTACATTTAACTATTATTATTTACAACTAACCAATAAAATTTTACATTTCAAGCACAGTGTCCTATCATAAACATATTTCTAGATATGTACTTTTATTATTACAAATCATCCATTATTTGGTGACGCCCACGTCCCTTATGTGGCAATACTTTGGGCGCAAAACCACCCATTTTACACCACGCACGCGCGTCTGTACTCATCTTGACTGCATTTTGCAATGCCTCGCGCCTTGCCGCAAGTGCGCAATTTCCACAAAAGGAGTGACGTTGAAACTAGGAAACTAGGTTCTGTCTAGGGACCACGAAAAGTGCCTCAATTAATTATAATTCAGTCAAGAGAATATCTCATCAAATGTTAATTTAATGTATAGTAAGTTACTTGGTGAGACAACACTTATCTGTATTTCCAGGTATAACTGCAACAGATACGACGAGAAAGAGGCGCAGCAGGCTCGTGATGCACAAGCGGTAAGTAAATACAGACCTTGATTAGCGTTTGTGGATCTGGTGGTGGGGGAGTAAGTAAGTTTATGATATCTTCTGCGTGATGCATGGCATTTTAGGCTACATTGTTATATTGTTTTAACTCACTTGTTTATTGAATTTTTTCTCCTTCCCCTTTATTGCACATCTTCGATCTGTGCTTCCTTAAATATCTTCCATTAATAGTTCGGCTCTATTTATCCTTATGTTTGTATTGATCGTTTAAGTCTCGGTAAAGTAGACTTCTGCAAGTTTGTACCTACATAAAAACTTGTTTTTTCCTATGCTTACCCGTTCAAAATCTTCGCTTGATGGTTTCTTTTCTTTTGCAACAGAGATCAAGATCCATGTTGGAGAGATACTTGTTTTACTGCAATCGGTATATGAATCATTTACAAAGTGCCAGGCTGGAAAAGAAGGTATGTTTTGTATTCTTACAGTGTGTTTGACGGCAATTTGTTCTCTTGCTTACTCAGTGCCTACTGAGACATATTTTATGTGGAAATCGAAAGTTTTGCGTACGATTATTTTAAAATCCGGTCTTGAGCCAATATCACTTTCTTCAACCTTTGTTATCAAAGTTACGTTAGAGAAACTTCACTGAAGTTTTAATAATGCGCTTGTTTAGTACCCAAAATACATCAGACGTGTTATTTCAATGAGCATTACCTTTTGTTTGTGTGAAACGGATTTGGATTAGAAAAAGCCTTGACACCTCCTGCCCATCATTTTCCTTTCCAATTTGTCCGCCTATCGTGAGATTAGCGCTCTCAGTGAACTGAGCTTCTTGGAGTTCATCTAACATGTCAGTAGTCACTTTCGCACCTTCGTTTCTTGTTTATACCGTTCGAAATGCGATTATCATTTTGGCCCTTATCGTTCATTTGGTGTTTTATCCGCCTCAGTAGCTTGTGTTTTGGTCTTAACGTTTGTTGTCCGCAGTTTTTTCTAGATATTTTACAAGCAGTAATTTTTAGTAGGGATGCAATAACATAATCTGTTTATACATCCTTTACCGCCCTCTCTGATAGGAAAAAGGAAGTCTTGACCCAGAAGTATTTAATGATAGGTTTGTGGCGTAAGACTTGTCTCAATTGATCGCGTTCCTGTGCTGAAGGGCGGCAGAATAATTTCTCGCTCTTGTTAGGATAAAATACAAAGCACGATAGTTTGTTTGTGGTCATTTGATACATAATTGCTTCTGATCATTTGGCAGACATTTGCCTCTTTTTTTGAAGAGGTGTGTTCTTGACCTTATAAGTGCTTGACAGTGTTGTTTCAGTTCTGTTCATACTGTAGTTAATTATTATAGTAGGTGTCAGAAACAGTTCATATCTTCACTTTTATCGTTTAACCTTTTGTTTTGGTTAGCTTTATGAAACTGTCAAAGCAAAGATGGAGGCCATGCAGCAACTCAATATGTCTTGGATAGAGGTAAATGTCTTTCTGTAAAACATACACACACACACACACTCGCCCACGTTTGCCGTGAATGGTTTGGCGCTCCTAGATACCCAGACTATTAATTGCTCACGATTAGCATGCAAAGTCTTTCAGATGTATACAGCAATCTCTACACACGCAAGCTCTCCTTAACATTGCCCCTAAATCTTTTCCTTTTTGGCTTACAATGGAGCCTTTTCCCCCAAGACATTTCGTCATAGAACGGTTGTTAAGTTGTTTACATTCTTTTTTTGTATAAGAACAATTTTACAAGAACATGAGCCTCAAAATTGGTCAGAAAATAAGAACAAATTAAGAACAATCCGAGGCTGAAGCACTGTCGTAAAATCTAATTTTGGACAAAAATGCCTATGCTTTCTAATAGTATATTGACATGAACTGTCACTTCCTTGTTAGCTTTTGGAGAATTGACAGCTTTTTGCTTTTTCCTCTTTGAGTTTTGTGGAATAGGTTTCCCTGATGAAACTAATTATTAGTTTTAACATGGTCTATTTATAGTTGTTTATAAAGTTTTGTCATGAAAGCTTCTGATTTCCAAGAGAGGCCACTTCAGATATTGTCCTTAATCAATCAAACTCAATTTTGGTCACCTGTGCCTAACACTATTTCTAACTCGACTTGCAAATTGACTGGGGAGTAGTAGCGAGACGTGACATGAAAGATGTCTACCAAAAAGCAGAAAACAATTTCAAAATGAAAGCATTCAAATGAACCATTACTCATCAAGGCACGGAAATAAATATCAGTAATGAGCCTTGTAGCAAGCTGGTGTTGATGCTGTCTTGTCGTCATTGCGAAGAAACTTTGAAAAATATACAAGGTCTTTCAGTGCATATGAAATGTAAACATACAACAGCCTACACAGGAGAAATCGTAAAACCCTGCTCACTGAACAGCAAAGAGGCAAAAGAATGAGAAGAAGTATTTCAAAAAACTTCGCAAGAGTTCATAGTCAGTGCAGCAACAGAAAGTAAACCTCGATCCATATGTATTCTGGATGACAATAAAAATGATGATAAACCCTCAACCAGTAACAGAAAAGGTAAGTGAGTACTATGGCAACATTTTTCCCAATACATCTATTTTTTATAGGTAGCTATCGGTAGCCACTTCGTCAATCAAACATCAAATTTCTGTATCTCTAATTTTCCTAATATCCTATCTTTCAGGACAGCTGAAAAGACGAAGCTACAAGCCATCGCTCAAATTGTGTGTCACTGAAAAAGTTGAATGCGGAAATCATCTTGATTTGTTGGCTGAAACGTTTGGCATTAGCAGGTCAAATGTGATCAAATGGATAAAGGATAAGCCTAAATTTCTAGATGCAACTAAATCAGGGTACAAAAGTAACCTGGAGATCAAAAAGGCAACAAAGTACACCGAGCTATACAAATGCCTACAGTAGAGATTTCAAGATTGCAGAGCAAAACAGTACCGTAACAGTTTTGCATGTTTGTGGTCAAGTGGGCAAGAAATATACAAGGAGCTTGTAAAAGACCCAACAGCCAACATAGGAACCATGTCATTGCAACCTGTTATAAGAAGATTCAACCTAAGAACGAGAAGAAAGCAAAGGATTGAAAATGTATCTAAATATGAAATGAGGGAAAAGCTACAACAGTGGCATGCAGTAGACTCTACTGAGATGCTCGTACAAACAGGGAAAACTGACAATTATGATGCGAGATGGGGACAATGTCTCCCAGAAGCAAGATTTAACGTTGATCAGTCCTCATTCTTGATACTCTTGTTAGCGTTTTTGTAACAACCATGGTTTTTGTGGGTGTGAGTTGTTAGCCCACTGCACAACCCCCAACCTGGAGGACCAGGGTACACATTTTGTCTGGCCTCTGAACAACTGTGGCAGGGGACAAATCAGCAGCCTTCAGAAGAAAAGATCCTAAAACGACTCTTGGAGATGGATTGGTCACATGCTCCGAAAACCTGCAGCCAGCACCACTATTTTTCCAAGAAAACGCAGAGGTAGATACTGATGTTGTTGTAGAATGGGTAATGAAGACTCTAAAACCTTTCAATGAAAGACGAAAAGTTTGTACTTTTCGTGGAAAATCTGACGAGCCAAACAAATTTTCAATTCAAGGATGCTGTGAGTGATTGCTCTGGTGTAGTTTGGTATGGTTTGTCAAATGCCATGGATCTTTGACAACTGGTTGATGCCGGCTATGGCAAAATGCAAAAATTCTTTATGGAGCAAGAGCATTATAAGTGATAAGATGACGATGAGCATGCAGATGGATGGCATGGAAATGCAGAGCCTCATACTGTGAAGGAATGTCGAATTTTAATAACCCATAAGACATGTGAAGCTTACAGGCGATTGATTAGCTCGGATCGAGACTAATTGAGAAGAAAACTGTGGCTAAAAATCGTATGTCTTGTTACTGCGGATGGTTCAAACAATGACCATATATTTCCAGAGGGGCTTCTCAACTACCAAGTGCCCTCACCCAATAAACATCTTGAACCAGCAATTTCATTTGCATCAAGTAACGGCGTTGAGTCTGCAGAAGGACCAACCGATGAATCAGCCGATCCTGTGGCCGATGAAGCTGATGAAGAAGCTGAGGAATGATTAGACCTTGAGAAGGACAGGACATTTGGCACGTACAGTGGCGGGAAAAAAAGCCCTATGGAAAATTTGCTGGTTCATAGAAACTACTCAATAGTACAATGAACTCTTAGATGAATATAACGTAGTCTTTTCAGATGGCACAGAAGACTACATTTTTCTTGAAGATATTGACAATGTTGAATTGCAATTGATTTAAAACTAATTTGCTATTGTCATTAGAGACAATACCTGTTTCACAAATATCCAATGTTGTCTTCTATATTGTCTAATGTCTAAATTGCCGATACACTAATAATTTAAGAACAATTTAAGAACAACTGAGCGTCAGAATTTTGGAAAAATTAAGAACAGCCATTCTGAACTCAATTTTACTGGTTCCTATAAAAAATGAGTGTAATTGACCATGCTTTTACCGTGGTCGTAACCCAATATGCTCTTTACATATACCTTATTTTAGTGTCAGTAGCTGGCGTTTACTGACAGGTCTGTTTGAAATTCGTGGTGCTATTTCGGTTTCAGTTTTTCTCATCGTTTTGGTTGTGTTTGCATTTCCCCATTTTGTTTCTTTAATTAGGTTCAGTTTCTGAAAAAGGCAGTTGATGTCCTTTGTCTTTGTCGAAACACTCTAAAGTACACCTACGTGTTTGCTTTTTACTTAAAGAAAAACAATCATTCTATCATTTTTGAGGTAAGCAGATACATACTATGCCTTTCTTACTCTCTTATATCAGAGTAACTGTTCCTAGGATTATTGAGTTTAGGCATGGCTATTCACGAAGGTTTTCAGGTTTTAAATGTACGATAGTCACTCTTTATATCGGTTTTACTTTACATTACTTTGAAAATTTGTAGGGAACAATAGCCGCTCTACCCCCCACCCCCCCGGCTATGTACAGCTTTGAGTACATGGGGTAACAGAAAAAGCTCTGGGCATCTTTTTTATCTGTTTTTATTATTTTCTTGAGTTCTCTTTTTGATCCGCGTCAGGTTTAACTTAACAAGCCAACACTTGATCTGTTCCTGAGGCTAACTGGGATCATGTTAAGCTGATTAGTCTGTTGACCCAAATCAAATTAAGCCTTCAATTATGCTTTAGGAACTCTATATTTGATCCCTGTCTTGTCGTCCTTGAGAAATACAACACAGCAGCTGTTACTGGGACTTATTAGTCCGAGAAGTCTATTTTCTTTTAGAAGATTAGACATTTTTATCTCTTCTTGAAAGGTTCTGTTTTGATCCGCCTCTGTCCCTGCGTTATGAACACCACACGGGATCTGTTTCTGGGATTAACTCGGATCATGTGAACCTGGAAAGTCTTTTGCCTTAAAGCAGAATGAGCTTTGTTAATCATTAATAACGATGATTAACATGCACTTATAGCTCATAGTTGGCAACATTAACTATTTTACTTTTATGTCGTGTATTTTCTAGTCAAAGCTCTTGCCTTTGTAATATCAGCGCATTTAAACAATATTCTGAGAAAAATATATGTTAAGGCCAATATGAGATTTCTTTGTTAATATACGTCGTGTGGTGTAATACTGGTTTGACAGTTGCTTCTTTTTTCTAATATGTCGAGGGAATATTTTCCACATCTTTTCCACAGGATAACCAGAAAAATATATGTTAAGGCCAATATGAGATTTCTTTGTTAATATACGTCGTGTGGTGTAATACTGGTTTGACAGTTGTTTCTTTTTTCTAATATGTCGAGGGAATATTTTCCACATCTTTTCCACAGGATAACCAGAAAGACTTAGAAATGGCAACAGAAACACTCTCAGAATATCTCGAGCGAGATATTGATTCAGATCAGATAGAACAAATCAAGCAGAAAGTGCAGGACAAGTACAGGTTAGCATGTCGTTTAAATACCACACAGTTGTCGTGTAAATATAGTAGCCCTGTTGTATCTTGAGCATGAGTGTCTTGACTGACTAACTATTTTGCATCACATTTTTCTAACTCAGGCCCCCTTTGGTTGTCCCGTCTATGTCCCATTCCCCCCTCACATTATTCCTTCCATAATTCGTTCTTTAATTCCTTCCATAGATTCGTCCATTGGCCCTTTCATTGTCCCTTTCATTG
>JANTCA010016099.1:0-25385 GCA_024741275.1 Chironex yamaguchii | reverse complement strand
CTGAGGAGTGTCAGACGAAAAAAGCTTTTAAGTATGATTTTAGCACAATGTCGCAAATTTTCAAGGCGATTTTCAAGATTTGTACCACAAAAAGATTGTTTAGAGTATGGATGGTTCGTTTTACTGAATTTAATAAAAAAGATGTGTGATTTTTGTCTTGTAATCTTTGATATTATCGAATAATTAAGAAATCTTTTGTCTGACATCAGTGAAAAAAGGGGCCATTCAAAAATTACGTAAGACCCAAATTCGCCCTTTTTGACCACCCACAACCCCTTGTAACGCATTATTACAAATGTAGTACCACCCACCCCCTTGTTAAGTAACATTTCAAGTCCCAACACCCCCTATCAATGTTTCCGTTATCTGCTCATGTTTCATAGTACCCATTACATTCATGTAACAAATAATCACTTAATCTAGTGTTCTAATGTAAGAGCATGATATCACAGGGCCATATATTTGGTACACAAGATGACATTTTTGGTACTTTTGCATAAGACCAGAGACAGGAAACATATATTCAAGATGGAGATCATACACTTCGAGAACTAAAAATATCAGCATTACAGAATTCAAATGTCATTCACTATTGTCTTCATTATCACATGCATTATCAACATTCTCCGTTGTGGGGCCAAATAAAGGGGTTCCGAATTACAGATCTTTCACAACAGGTACATCTTCTATGTTGTTGTATTCGATGTCATTAAAAGATATACATTCCATTTCTTGCATCTGCAAAACACAAAGGGCCTCTCATTGTCTTACTATTACTTACGAAGTGGTCTTACTCTTTCAGCAACCTTCTCCTCCACATCCGATGCGTTGTTGCTTTCAGCATTGTCGTCAACACGCTTACAAGACCGCCAGTGCATCGACATCATTTTGATCGTACCAAAGTACATCCTGCAAATTTCTTCCTATATAACAGCTGGATTGAATGCATCATATGGGATTCCAGGAGGAAAATTTTGCTGAACAAATGTTGGGATCATGCCACTCAAAAGATATATTTGAAAAAAATCTCTGTTACATAACAAAAGAGCTATGACTCCCACCCCCACTCCCCAAATTTTCCTAACAGTTCGTAACAAAAATGACCATACCCAACCATCTCCCAGGCGTTACATAATTTTTGAATAGCCCCCTATCTTTAACGAAGAATAAGTACTGAAACTACTTAAAGCCACTCTCGCATACAGCAGAGATAAGCTGTGGGAGGGAAACGGATTTCAGAGGGATAACCTGGAGAAAACGTTTTCACGTGTGTCGACACCCAGAAAATGCAAAAATTAATTGCATCTATGACTGCTGGAAATCCCTTGCCTTTATCATAGTCAGTTCGGTAGGCGACAATTTAGAACACACGAGCAAAGCTGAAGTAACATGCAGATATATGACTTAAAAATGGCCTTGAAAATTTGCGATATTGCACTAAAAACATACTTCAAAAGCCTTTTTCGTCTGACACTCTTAAGAGTCACAGAAATATTGTTCAGATATGACTTACGGTATGGCCCAAGAGGCCAAACGCAATATGAGTATAAAATATGCATGAACCTCAAAGTTTTGGGATCCATCTTTATGCAGGAAATGTCACAAAAATGTTATTCCATCCGCTATTCAACCTGAGAGACATACAAGGTGGGTGTGTTTTAAAGTGTTTAATAATAACACTGTTTCTAAAGCACAATTTGCAGAATTTGCGACATAGCTTTTGAAATAATATAATTACAAGATCAAAGAAATTGACATGAGACCAGCAGCTTCAAAAGACATGTCTCCACACAAATGAACGCAAAATGCGGCGTAAACATCACATAAGTGAAAAAGGTGTTCTACTATGCTAAGCAACATCCTAGTAGCACTGATATTTCACAAATACAATATTTTAATCTACAAAATAACAGAAACAAGTCCTAAAGATCAACATCCTGTGCAGCTGTTGCATTGACTGTGTTGAGTCGATCAATAGTTTTCAAGCACAGAAAAGATCAACAACTATAGTGCTCATCACTCAATCAACACAAGAAA
Source organism: Chironex yamaguchii (assembly GCA_024741275.1). Classification (NCBI taxonomy): domain Eukaryota; kingdom Metazoa; phylum Cnidaria; class Cubozoa; order Chirodropida; family Chirodropidae; genus Chironex; species Chironex yamaguchii. Next base: position 23,348 of record JANTCA010016099.1, on the reverse strand, counting down.
AAATTGTTCTTATCATTCAATGAACACATGAAGAAACTATGATTTTCTATTACACATATGTTATGATAAAGACAATGAATTGTCGTCTTCTCGGACAACGTAGATTTAAACAACTCACTTGAAGTTAGATTCTTCATTGTATTATATCATCGTATTCCACTGAATTCAGATAATAATTTGATGAAAAGTGCTTTTCATTGCATTATAAGGTAATTTGTTGCCACCTTGTCTTCCCTTGGCTAATCCATTGGATTAGATTCCAACTGTATGTGCTATGATCCTGAACAATTTTGTTTTATTGAACAACTGCTGAAAGTATTACAGAAGCGACCGATAGTCCTATTGAAAGACAACAACTGCGTCCATCACCGTGCATCATATTTGGTACAGTGTATGAAAAGGACGCATCTGTTAAATGATTAGGATTACATCAGATTAAAATGTACTGTTACCTCATCAATTAGAAAAAGGCTACGTTGCTTTTATCAGATGTCTGGGAAGGGAAGTAATGGACAAAACGCATCAGCCTGCAGCAAAGTAGTGCTTAAACAATACTTCCCATCTAGGCCGTTTAAACTGTATAACATTTACCAATAAAAGTTGAAGTACTTCTGTAGTTCTTGAGGCCAGACTAAGAAATAGCGGAAATCATTATCCTCACAAAATTAAAAGGCAAACGACAAGGGTGTGGACATTTAACACATTTTTTAAGAAAACTTTCCATTACCGAACTGAGGTCACTTGTTCACTACCAGCGTGATAAAGTCCACAAGGATACCAATTGGCCAATTTTGTCACAATGGCGACTAGATAATTAGGTTGCATTAGTTCTTGTTATTTACAAATTACGCTTTTACATCGATAAGGTACAATACGATAGCTGGATTGAACTAAAAATTAACTACTACAAAAGAAACTACCCAATGTTGGGAGTTGTTTGGAGCAGAAATATGCAAAGTCTTGGTAACGTGACGTCATTAGATGATATCGCTGTTGGTCAGGTCTACGCAGATGTGTATGTTACGAAATAAATTTAGAACTTATGAACTTTAAAAAGAGGGAGGACTGGAAACGGACGAACACATTTGGCCACACAAACTACCCAGGAGAAGAAAATAATAAAGCGCTATGATCAGGGTTACAGTAAGATCAACTCTACAACGAGAAAAAAAGCTTTTCCCAAAATTGATCTGACAAAAATTTGCGGCTTCTAAGAAGCCGACGTAGGACATGAATATGACTATGTGAAATATGGAGGAATACTGAAATATGGAGGAATACAATCAAACACAGACTGACAATAGATTTCGAAGGATCGAAATGGTTTTGCATAATTAACTATACTGCAAAACTATTGCCAGGACACTTACCTCAATGTTATGACTTGAACAGGACGATAACGATGTATGTATCATGACTGACACGTTTGAAAGTAGTGTAATCGAATCGGTCAATGAATTTCTGGTTGAACACGGGAGTATAAGGTAACCCTGCAGTACCCCTTAAATCTATGGCTAGTGTTAACAGAGAGTGAAGAAGGAGCAAAAGAGCAAGGACGAGGAAAGAGCTAAACAGCACAGAGAAGACGAATAGGAGAGTGACGATGTCGAAGACGACAGAAATCTTGATGGGGATGTTGCCGGGGATATTGATGAAAATGTTAAAGAGGATATTGATGGCAATGGTATGGATGGTATTTTACCTTTATCGATGCATTTAGCAGGAACTGTGTGCCTCAAAGCGAGTTGCTCACTTTATTTTGTTCCACTAATTGCGCCTTAATGTGATATGTAGCTCCTTTGCACAGGGCCATTTATTCCTGTGTTATGTTGCTATAATGATCGCACGAGCTACGAAACTAAATGTTTCTTACGCTGTGCAAGAAAACGTAATGCTCTTCGTTTAAAAAAACGCCCTTGTTTCCATTGGAATTACATAGTATTATATAAGTTCATAATCATCTGTTGGAGAAAGTGATTTTTCTCTTTCTACCAGTCATACTGATGAGTTTGCGTCCATGTGTAACCTTGCGCCTTGCCTCTTACTGTATTGCAGTAGACAGAAAACTAAGATTTAATTGCAATACAACAGCAATAAGAGGTTTTCATTGTTTTTCTTTTCGCTGAGATACCCTGTCTCTCTGAGATATATTGCGTTACCTTAGACTTTCTTCCTATGTATCGGTTGGATGGTGTAAGCCTGTAGTAACACGATCAAAAAACCTCTATTATATCATATGTGCATTTTCTCGTAACGAGGAGACGAGCTTTGATTTATTCAATTAAATTGTACCTTTTGTGCTGAAGTGAAGCTGTAATACTTGCTTACTGTCTGCTGTCTTGCAAATGGAAATGTTTGGTAATATGCCAATGCTCCCTGATATGATTGATCATGATGATTATCGTGGGTGCGTATCGAGTTTAAAACAATCGTGATAGAAGCAAAGAAATTTTGCGAACTTAAGTAAATGTGTGTAAAGCTGTAAAAAATTTTCGTAATTTTTATCATAATGAGTATATAGCCTAAACTGAACATCAAGTTGAGTCCAGATAACTAACAACTCTCTTGGAACAAATATGACATAATCTCATATATGATACGCTTGCTCGCATCCATCCTCGACATTGTTAATAGCATTTGTCAATCGTATGCATAATCAACGATAATGCATAAAAACGATATGTTTTTGGATTTGGTTTCATTAATACAAATCTGTTTACCACCGTAAACACGGGCTCTGGAACAAAATTATATTTCTACATGTCTTATTGGATACAATTGTCTTCAACTAAATGATTTATGACAATTTTCTGTCGACAAATAAGGTCGTAAAAGTGATAAATACTATTTTATTACTTTTATTTTGCCTTACACCTTAACATGTTAAGTACATTGTCAAAGCAACAGACGTGGTGAAAATTAATGGACGAAATAATTCAAAATTTCTCCTTACTCACCTCTCCATATAGAATTTGCTGCCTCTCTTGCTTCCATAGGCCGTTGTGATAATTCCACTTAAATGTCAACCCTGACAAGCAATGTCCGTGTTTAACGACACTTGCACATGAAAAGGCTTTCGAATAGTAAATGCGCTCACCAGAATCCGAATTTCGAGAATTCTAAAACAAAGTATGAATTGGTTACATCTGACATAATTGTTTGGTGTTGTCATTTTAGACAATCAGGTTAACAATCTTGTTAGGAACTCACATCACGTTTTCCCAGATGTCATATTTTAAAATCTTAATGTAGAAAAACAACGAAATAGAAAACTGGCGATAATAACGATTGATTGTCATCGATTAACACAACTACAGTGAAGCGTTCCTTTATAGTGCTTTTATTATCAAAGGAATAGACTGGAACCTAATACTGATAAGCATCAGTTGAAAGTAAGATAATATACACTACGTATAAATGAGAACGAAATATCATTGCAGTCTCGTGGATAGCTGGGTCACGGGTAGAAGCTGTTTAGCTGTTACTTGTTAAGTTTCACTGTAAAACATGGTGACGAAAACTATAAACTGAGAGCTTGAAATGTTAGGCGCATATACAAAGCCCTGACGTCATATGCCCTGAGAAATCGATATTTACAGTATTATAAATAAAAATGAACGTAGCATCCCTCATGCTGCACTACAAATGAGAACAAAACATGGCATACCTGCTAGTCAAAGTTTAAAGAATTCGGAGGCAGCGTTAAATTGCTTTGCTAGGGACGGCGATTTGATCGGAGAATGACCAGTTTGGAAAATAATATATTTCACATCGAAATAATGTTTACACCGAAACGACCATACAAAATAACTAAAGAAGGAGTAAATGCATAAAAATATAGACGCTTAAATGAATAAATAAAGAATTTAATAAATAAGCGAAAAAAAAACATAGATAAATAAATAAATAAGTGAATAAACAAATCAATAAATAAATGCAACAGGAGATAGATGCATTAACGATAGAAAGGAAGAAATAGTAAATCAATAAACGAATAAATAGAAATAGGTACATCAGTACAGAATAAATAAACAGGCCGAAAAATAAGAAGATGGATAAATAATCTTATTATAGAAAAAAACAATTCTGGTAAAATGATTTACAAAGTGACGATAGCTTTGACGACGACGATGATTATGACAATGATGATAACAATTATGTTGCTGTTGTTATTGAGGATGACAATCATGGTGATGAAGTCGTTGTTCATGATGCTGACGATGATAATAATAGAGATGATAGCGGTGAAAGCGTTCATTGATAGTGACGATGACGACCATAGTGGTCATAATGATACTAGACAATGGAGTCTTTAATGATGGTGGTTGTGACAGTTGCAGTGATGGTGATAATGACAACAATAGACCATTCATGTTAATGATGATTATAGTAACGACAACAACGATAGTCGCAATGCTGATGTTGGTGAGGATTGTCTTGCTAGGTTTATCCTAGGCACACTCTAACGAACTTAGCACCAAAAGGAGCTACATTCATGCAGTAACAAAAAGCAAGCACGCTGGACAAGAATAAACATAACTATAGAAATGTCTGCTACGGGAGTAAGATAAGTAATATCCAGTTGAAACGACCAAGCAATAAGCTCACGGCACATGATCCAAAATGAAGATCACGATTTTGTGTAAATCATTGCCCCAATCTTAACAAAAGCTGCGCAGTTATCAATCTGTTGTATCTTTCAGCTTAGACAATAACACTGTTGACATTAATCTCTTCCATCCTGCAGCTGTTTAATCTACCCAATCAAACGATCTTCAAAATCTTAATCTTGTTTTGGACCATCGTATTGTCGAACTGGATACGAGTCTTATCTAGCCGATTTACCTCTACAGAACAGATCACTGTAATATATGACATTTACATTAGTCAAATTGCAACACTGTGCAGAACAAAATCTCAATATTTACGCTACTATTATACTGAATTTGTATTGATTACAGCTGTCCCTATACAACTGGTCAGATCTAAAGACTGCATATTATGAACTGATCTATAAATGATTCTACAGCACAAATCCTATTGTTTAATAACTTAGCTTAACTTTGCTACCAACGTTTCGGTTTCAGTGTCAAAAAAATGTGGTCTACTTTATAAAAGGTAGCGGTTGTATTCCTCCGTAACCATGTCACGTTTTTTACGCTAGTTTAATTGAGAGAAAGAATTAGTCATACTGCTATAATAATCAACCAATCTACATGCCCTATACGTTATCAACTCTCCGACGCGTGTTGCAACGCTTGTGCTCGTGAGCTAAGGTTTTAATTTACCTTGTTCATGGGGATGTTATGATGTTTGAGAAAGACTTTACAATTAAACATTAGCATGTTGTGGTCTCAAACTGCTTCAAATGGACTGCGGAAGAAAATCTGTTTGTATTAAAGTCACCGTGACGAAGGTCGCCGCAAATAAGCTCCGTTTTTGTAGGAAATGCTCCCCCGTGCGCCCTACAAAACTGTAGATGGGTCAAGTAATATGAATTCGTAAGGATAAATTAAATTAATATCCTGACACAGAGAAGTGAACACCATATCGCTGTATCTCGCGAAGTGATCATCAATTACGAAAAAAGCAGTACGTCCCTCTACAGAGATATTCAATTAACAACATCAAGAGAATCGTCAAAGTGTCGGAGAGGTCATGGTTGACCTGTGACTCGATTGTTGTGGCACAAAAAGGATTCAATTTTAAATTCTCAACGGAGTTTTTGATTATCACCTTGAAAATCTGCGACATTGCGCTCAAAAATACATAAAAGTTTTTTTCGCCTGACACTATTCACCGCATGAATCGTCAGAAAGGAAAGTATACGTATGATGTGGGGGACGATCTAGCTGTGCCAATTATCTGAAAATTCTTCTCCATATTCATTTTGGCACATTCTAAATTTTCTAATAAATGTTGGCCTATGGCAGAATCGCATGTTTTGACAATCATTTTCTCTTTGCAAGCGTGGAGATGGCTGTTCTCTAGAAGGAATTGATGCTTGGCGTACAGTGGCAGGAACATGTTGTTTAATCACTCAATCTTTGGGAAGTGCGACATACATATTGAGCTTCACATCGGATCAGAAATTCATATACTACTAAGCTCCTTTGTGTGGTAGGCACACAATCCTTGTGAATGGATAGCAAGAGCAAATCCTCCTAGAGAACAGTCATCTTGCGGTTGCAAAGCGAAAACGACTTCAAAAACATGCGATTCTGCAATGGGCCAACATTTACTAGAAAATTCAGAATGCGCCAACATGTATAAGGAAAAGAATTTTTGGATAATTGGCATAGCTAAATCGTCCTTTCATCTAAGTGTATTAGAGTCTGTCTACATTAAAACAACAAAACCAGTACTCCGTAGTCAGAAAGAGTTCGTCTTTTCACCTGGAATCTACCAATAATGTTTTGTTTCTTCATTTTCTCTTTCTTTGTTTCCTTACTTGTTTATGATTGGCTAGCTTTGTTACATGTTTCGTAGAAATAGATTGCCATATACATATACTTTCCTTTCTGACGTTTCATACTCTAAAGAGTGTCAGACGAAAAAAGCTTTTAAGTATGATTTTAGCGCAATGTCGCAAATTTTCTAGGCGACTTTCACGTTTATACCACAAAAAGATTGTCCACGTTTTTGATTATTAGTGTATCATTCTACTTCGAAGTTAGTGACTATTTAAGATACACTAGTGCGATTTATGCTTCAGAAAATGTCTTGCTTACATCCATCGTCTCTCAAGCAAAGACTGAAAATAACCGGACTCAAACGTCGGTGTAATTTACGACATCGCTAACAGAATGTACTCTGTCCTTAGACACTAGTTTATTCAATAGTGATTTTAGATTGTTTAGTTTACAGTTATAAAAAGCCTTCCTAAAAATGTTACGGATAGATTCACTGGAAGGAAGGCCGTTATAGCTGCAGTGACTAATGGCGTTTGCAAACGTACGGTTTAAGAAAATGAATAATCATATGATTTAAGGCCTTTGACATGTCTTACGGTATTGATTTAACCTGAGATTATGTACGAATAACCAATAATCTCTTAGAAGGGCTATTCAATAACTACCATCCTTGAACAATGTTTATCCTGAAATTTCCTTCTTCGTAATCCCTTGCCCACTTTCAATCTGATTTTACGTTTGGTCTTAACATCTGCCATATTTTCCTTGAACTACAATCACTACCAAAAGTCCTTTTACACCTAACAATTCAACAGAAGTTGACCCCTTCTCCCAGTTATTTAGTCGATTTGTCCGAAGCAGTTGCAAAAACGTTAAGAAATATTGACGTAAACAGTTGCTATCAATGTTAACTTTTATCGCGTTCATATACAAACGTTAAACGGGGTAAGGGGATCAAGCATTGAACGCATGGAAAAGTTGCAAGGTGTACCGAGACTTTTGGCAAATATTGTACCTTGAATTGGTAATTACACATTTCATGTAGCAATGAAGCAATCTTTCACTGACTCGTTTCTACTCTTGTATTAACCAGCGTTCCGTCGGCTTTGCTCAAAAGATTCTAACGTCCATTGGACACTACAAAAGCACATAACCATAATACCGAAGATTGATATTACGCAGCGAGTAACCTGCACATTTACAAAAGTAGGTACGACCATCACAACTTCATAAACCTCGTCATGTGCTCACGGCGTGCAATTCCTTTATCTGTTAGCATCTTCCTGTTTACCCTACCCTGAAATGCGACCAACAGGATGGCCTCTCTGTGATAAATTCAAAAGCTTGGATTTCATATCAGTTCGGAGTTTCTAAGGCTTTCAAAGCAAAGATGTATAAGTTCACTCACCAACAATTTCACTTGGATTGTCCTAATGACTTCTAAATCGTCTTGCACTTTCTTTTTCTCGCTTATCACTGTCTTGGTTTTCCTTCTAAATGTATCTAAATACTAGCTAATTTCATAAGCATACTCCGTGTTGTTCTTGATTATCTTAATTTGACAATTATATCTGTTCAACGTCAGAGGAATCACTTTGTAGATAAATTTTTATCGTAAAAATTATTTTCAAACTCAAAACCACTCTTAAATTATTATCTTAAGCCGTATACGTTAGTAATGTCACCATGTAATCGTTCCGGTACTATCAAATCACGTTCCTTGTTTGACGTCAATAGCAGTTTTGCTTCATTATTATTCAAAAACAGACCTGTATGTATCCTCCGCCTTATTTTGCTATTCTGTTTAAAATGAATGAGATAGCCCTGAAGTGACAGATTTGCAAGATTTTTTCCTAACTGATTGCCAACGATGGCAAAGCATGTCAAACAAACTGTTACCTTTAAATCAGGCAGATGCTAAAATTCAATAATCATTACCTTGAGAAACCGAGAGAGGCAGTACTTCTATCATTTAAAATTCTGTTGCCTACTATCAGACCGCTGAATGCTAACAAATTGCACCTGGCAACAAAGGCTTGAGGTAAGACTGAACTTAAGACAATCTTGCCTCTTTAAAATGTGATTTGCAAAATCCAGAGATATTATTTAATGTTAAATAGACGTCTCTCGGGTCTTTTCTGTCATTGGGCTAATGGCATTAATTTTAGAAAGAAATGCATTAAAAGTAATGTCTGATAGAAATATGGTGGGAAAATGCTATAATACCCATGTAAACGTTATGATATTTTACTTCAATGACAGTCCCCAATGACAACAAAGACCAAAGTGATACATAAACTTAAAAAGAATGCTGTATTTATACCGTGCGGTACATCATAAACTAATATTAAATAATATTCAATAAACATAATCAATAATGAAATAGATATCATGGATATAGGGCATACGTTTTCAGAGTGATTACATTTTCACATATATTTATGATACATAGGTAATCTTAACACCTATTTTATATATTGATCATTAGGAGCAGAGTTATGACGTAAATGATGTCCTTGGCACTCATTACTTTCCTTTCATTCTGCTTTAGTAATTACATTTTAGACTTGTGAACAGGATCGCAAACGTCTGTCCTTGCTAACCATTGGGCTCCACATATTTACCCTCAATAACGTTAAGAGATCAAACCTTCAAAATGATGTAGCTTTTAATCCCCTACTATTGTACAAATGGATACATATTATGGTGAGAGCGCAATCATTAAGGATGGCAACGTAACGGACATGGATTTATTTCCAGACAACAACTTTCTGCCGGAATCATAGATGCAGGATATGATCGTGCAAAAATACTAAAGTTTGTTGCCGATAGAACTTTTTGTGAGAAAATAGACTGGTTACGGAAATCTATAAAATCAATCAGCAGTGCAGCCACTGTAACTTTGGCAATTGGGAGAGGTCCTGGCATTTGACACCATAAGAAGACTCATGATAAATAACTCTAGCAGAACCCTCCCATAGTTTTTAAACGGAGAATCCTACCACGCGAATACAAATATCAAGAAAAAACTCGTTTTTTGTATCTATAATGGCTGTAGGTAAAAAAATGTCAAGAGTTCAATTGTTAATATTTAAAGATAAATATCATACAGGTTTCTAGTACATATCAATCCTACATGATATACTCGCCATTGCCACCGACGTGCACAGCTATTCCACAAATATAAATTTACTATAATTCTTCATATGTATGCCTGATCGTGCAAAGAGTGAGAGGAGTTATGGGATGTAGCTGAAGCAGTGAACAAATCGAGAATGGCAAAATGAGCCCACCACGATACCCATAAGAAATGTGTCTTTTGCAGGGGGTTTTAAAACTGACAATTCGTCTACGGAATAGAAGGAGTTAATTAGGCTCCCAATGTATTCTCGCTTTCTTCATTTACTGGTCACAAATGCCAGTATGTATTTTACCTCTATGTTTTGGAATCTTGTCCAGTTACTATTAGCCATGTTTTTGTTGCTCCTTTTGATACATGTTTGTCATGATCAATGTTTGTCTACTTAAGCTCCGAGTAATAAATTCTCGTGTGCTTTCGTGTCTCTTACGCCTCATAAACATACGTCACCAGAAATGAGTGGAACGTCTCTGTATGACCCTTTTTATACATTTTTTTTGTTTGAAAACGAAAGACTTAACATTAATACTCATATGACACATTTTTCGTACCTATCCAACAATCTTGGCATCTTGTATCAGCAATATGTGAATACTTGAGTTAGGAGACTTTCTTTGGCGCTATTGTACTAGTATACACTTCTCAGATACCAAATCAAATAATTTTTTAACGTGTTAGCCAAACATCTGTCAAATGCTATATGTTACCCAATGTACTCCTCATTCTCAAATGACGACACGAAGTCGACATGGGGGAAAATAAAAAGGAAGTGGGAGAGATCTCCGTCACGTTTGTTGCCACTTGTAAATACAGTTGTCATGGTATTTCAACCAAAATGATGTCATCTGCTATGTAACTACAGCAAATTTATAAACGGTTGTTAGCTATTACTACTTACACTGTCTATAATATTTCACTAATAACTAACCAGTTAGTCTCCTTCTTCGGATACAAGCAGTAGGTAATGACCACTACTAATTGTTAGACGTAGGCGAACAAGTTCCTTGATTATTGATCTTCACTTTACCCATTCATACATTGATATACAACATAGTTTATCAAGCAAATTAGCATTATAATAATACTTTTACCTGGCAATGAATCTCGTTCATGAGGAGAATGTACTTGTAACTTACACTTTTTACAGAGACTCGCCTGTTGATCAAAGTGTCACAAGTGACCGGCTTATACTACAGAATGAGTAATAACTGTACTATTCTCAATAAGATCCCATGATCCAGTCGGCTTAGAATATTCTGTAACAGCATGACAGTTCTGAATTAGGCATACGACTAAACTTTTCCCAAGAATAAACCTGCTTATCACTTTAGACATCTGCTTCGTAACTTATTAATTGTGAGATGATTGTTTCCTTCTACACTAGAATTACTCATACCCTGCAATTAAGGTAGAGGAAAGAAATTGTTTCAGTTAGCATTTCTAGCTTGACTCATTAAAACGTACGTAATTGAATATTGAAGCGCCATACCAGAAAACGTTTATTTTGCTCTGATGCAAACAAGGTAAGCTCACGAAAAGTTAGCTGTTGAGCAGGTATATACAATCATTTACGAGATAGTAAGTAAAGTTGTGCACTAGTACAGTTGCTTCATCTCTCGCAGAAAACATTTTTACATAGGAATACGCAATTTGAGATTAGGTACACATGGAAACTGCAGTAGAAGAACACAAATTAAAAAATCAGAATCCTTTGAAGTCAACATTTTGCTAGAACTAACCATTTTGTAAACAAGAATTTTCAGCGGGCATTAAAGTCGGTGACTTAAACCCTGAGGTTATTGTACTATCTGGCGTTGTAAAGAGACATACACAAACTGTACATTATAGTTGTCCTCTGTTGTGTTGATGTGCAAAAGTATAAGACCTTAGTCTACTTATCTTCAGGATTAGTTTATACAAAAGTTCGTGCGGTCAGACAGCTCAGCAGACTTGAGGTGACGGAAAGAATACCACGTACATCTGCAAACAGATGTTATTGAGCTGTGTTCAGTTTACTTTGGTAACATATCATGTAAGACGTAGTCATTATGCAGCGTAAAGTAGCCTACCATTTCTAACATGGGAACCATTGACAACTCCGGCCACAAAATGTCGCCGACATTTTTCAAATGTGACGTCACTAAAATATAACTACATAATAAACTCAGTGCAAGAAATGCTGCTACAACCAAACTGGGCCAAGTATAAAGTTATTAACATAACGATTTGCACTGCAAAGGCGGTGTCTCGGTTATGACTATCAATCATATTACGACCAATACCTAAATAAGTATATGTAAAAATAAGTACAGCTAATAAATCGCGTAGACATTGGCCCAAAAACACAATGTCTCGTTGTTGCTAACAAGAGCAACGTTTTATCAGAGTTACAATTGAAACCTTCGTGTCATATGCGACTAAACGATTTGTTGCAATATAAGGTAACTAGTAAAGAGTAGCATTTAGAGGTTGCCTTATATGTAAAAGTTTGTACAGGATGTCTCATATCTATACTCAGCACCTGCAAGTTTCGAGGTCTATTTGCCAACTTTGTATTTACATTCGTTTGAATTCAAATACAGTAAACTCCCGATAACTCGAACGTTCGATAACTCGAATCGTGTTCATTGGTTCCTTGAAGGTTCGAGTATCAAGAGTTTACTGTACTTATAAACTGAAATGAAAGTCAAGCGACGATGGCTGCTAAATAGCAGAAACATTTTTTGCAATTAAAGACAGTCGTTTATGATGATTAAAGTCATTCCAAGGTTATTGCCATACAATATTGAAAACGAATGAAAGACGTTATGAAATAGATATTAAGAAACGTGGAAATGAAAATAACAATCTGATGCTATCGTTGTATGCCATATAATACCCTTTACTTAATCATAACATGCGTCCATTTATATTAAAACAGAAACAGCCATGATATGGTTTTATAATCATGTATATCAAAGACAAAACAAATGCCAAGGAACAGCTTAAAAAACTCATTTCACAATTAGCATTGTAGTGGAACCACTTTTTCCCTTCTTCAATAACGATAGCTTGTTTATTTCGTATTTGAAGTTATCCACTCGCGTCCCTTGTTATTTCCTATATTGTAATTTTCTAACATGCCTTTAATATCTTTTAATCATATAATTTGGTAAAGCAGTAATTTGCTCGAGTGCCTGCTCGGCCCTGGATCGATAAACCAAAACAGAACCGTGTGAGTTTTAACATTTCAAGATCTAGACGACATCAAACTCAAGAGCACAGCCAATAGCAATATAAAGCCAAAATAAGACTTAAAAATGCAAGGTTAATACATCAAACGTCATATAATAGCATAAATTTGGCAAACAAAGAAGTCTGTGAACGATTTCATAAATGAGCGTCCAAGTGTCATTATTAAAATTACCTAGCATGACAAAACGTTTCGCGGGCCCTAGTCGAGACCCGTGCCCCGAGATTTTACCCTGGCTACACTACTCGCGACGGCACTGGTCTCAAGTAATTACATTGTTACATTGCCTTTATTCATCCATTCTGCCCCAAAGATATCTGCTACAAAGAAAATGGAAATAGGAGTATTTCTAATAAATCTAGGTTCCACAATTAAGAACATAATCCCAATCATAGTCTACAAATTCAGTTAGAAATAACGGCAGCTAGACTTTAAATTGTTAAAAACACTTTTCATCGTACCTGCATTTTACACATTTTGGATTACAAGGCTAGTACCAGCGGATTCGGCCGCAGACAGTGCGCATGGGGAACAGAAATAACCTATTGCTATGGTAACATTTCTCAGTGAACAAGCAGATTCCGGCTCTAGGATCATATATATAATCCATAGACCTGGCTAAACAACAAGTGTAGAGTCAATTCAAACTCCAATTTTCAATTTCAATTCACTACCACTAACGACACGAGAAATATTTAGGTTTATTACCCAGAAACATCATTGCTTGAGCAGAATCTTGAGCTCACCCGACACTAAAGGATATCAAGTTGCACTTTTTCACGGACTTAACTAAGTAAAGGACGAAATTCATATCACAACGCAAGCGAGAAAGATATTCCTTGCAAATTGATGATCATTTGTACAGTCATGCAAATCGCCGACAATATTGTATTAAATCGGACATATTTTTCAAAAATCAAAAATCAAATTTTCTGCATGCTGAACGACCGTCGCGGTGCCATTCGCTTTGATCATGGCCTTTAATTTTTTGGCGTCATATTTGTTGGCGTCTTTGCCGCCATTCTATGTTTTCCCGCTGCATTAACGTTTGATACAATGTGGCTTAGGCTTTTACGAACATAGAAGCTCTGCACATTACACCAGAAGCAGCATGGGTACATCTGTGGAACATGAAATCTTCTGATATGGCAAAGGGGATCACAATCGACCTGCATCCTACTAATAACTTGCCATCTGGAGCTGAACTTAGCTGGCTACACTGGCTGTAGTAGCAAGTTACAACAGACTGCGCTCCAGGTTTGTAGATGCTCGGGCACTCATGTACTCTTGGGGTTGCACAGAAACAGATACTTGTGACTGTGGTGAACCACAAACAATGTCTCATCTCTTTGAATGCGCTCTTCTACCAAAACAGTGTACATGTATTTCTTGCGACATTTATAAGTATACTAGTACAGCTAAAACTCTAACAGAGCTTTGGTGTAGAGTAATTTAACTTTGTAATCTAAATTTGTTGTATTCTTATATGGTAATAGAAACGCGATTGTATATATACTGCAACAGGGAATGAGACTATTATCATACTCAGCTGTATTGCTCGGCAGACCATTATGGCCCAAAGGGTCAAGTCAGGCCTCTTCCATCCCTTAAATTTTGCGAGAAAAAGTTTTTCAATTGAATACCTTCAAAAGATCATCAAATCACTTTTATAATAGGTCGAGAGAGGTACATAATTTCCAAATAAACACTATGTCGCCATGAGCAACAAATACCGGAAGAGTCCATGAAATGACGCTATGGTCATAACTAGAGCTGTAATAATTACAGCTAGAAGCAGTACCGTTAATTTGTTGTTTCCTATGTTGTACCAGAAATAAAGCTTTAATTGACGTCACGGAGAAGAACTCGGGGTGACTTATTGCAAATAAAATTTTGGGGAATTCCACATTTAGAACTGGATTTTCAAGATAAGCTTCTCTTCAAAAATAAATTGTGTAATTATAGTTATAAACTAGTATTTTGTGAAGAGTTTAAATGCTGCGGAACATATGCATACGTTACTACCATCCTTGTGTATAAGAGAGTATTCTAAATACGATTTTGTTTACAGTGTCATTCTTGTTTCAACATGCAGCACTACCAGACATAATACGAAAGCCAAGTAAGCTTAAAGAATTTATGTAGTTGACCTTGTCACTGGGTGTAGAAAAACAAAGGGCGCTATAGATCTGTATAAGAATGCAAGGGATAAAATGGAGGCTACGGGATTTCATTAAGGAAGTGGAAATATAATGATCAGGAAGTTTTCAAAACGAATAAAGGAAACGGAAACTGCGAATGGAAAAACAGATGAAGTTCATAAGATGTAGTTATTACAAGGGCTTACTGAAACTTTTTGAGCAATGTAAAAGTGTGGCAGAACATTTGTGGTCACTTGGCAATCAAATGTCAACTAGCCCTCAAGAACCCAGGTATTGAAAGGGACAAAGTTACTTTTAGAACGATCAATCAGATTGATTTTGATGAGTACAATTTGGAGCTCCATGAAACGTTAAAAAGTTAAACGTTTAAAAGCATTTATGTGACATAAATGACCGAAGCAGCTTCAAATAATAACACTTTATTTGGAGGACTCGACAAACGCAAGCCTGATCAAACATGTTTGTAGAGCAGAGGGGACAAGTAAAGTAAATATTGGAAGATCCGGACAGAGAGTTTCACAAAAACTTGGTCATGGAAAATTAAGGCAATTCAAAGACTGTTTAAAACTACATAACAATATGCTAAAACAGAAGAACCCAGTTGTAACAGCATGACTCGGCTATGCAGCTATCTGATGAATTTTTAGAGTTTGTATGGCAAAGGTAGATAAAATTCAGAGCTGTATCGACTAAACCGTAACTGATAGTATTCACGATTGCCAATACGCTGAAGGATTGAAATATAAGATCCCTATGTCAGTCTTCTGTAGTCTTTTTGAGGTAGACGTTGATGATCATATAATAAAGGCACCAGCAACATTTTGTGATTTGGATCCAATTCCATCATGGATTCTTGGTCGCTGCAAAGAAATCATTATAAAGATCACGACTCATATTATCAACAAGTCACTTCTATCAGCAGTTATGCCTGAAGATTATAAATTAGCCTTACTCAATCCATTAACTCAAAAAATTGGACTTAAAGCTGTCAGACCTAACTTCCGGCCAGTCTCCAATTTGCTGTATGCTACTAAAACGATTGAATGGGAAGTTTCCAATCAAACGATGGAGCATATGAAGCAGAATAATTTATTTGAGCCATTACAATCAGCACATAGGCAAGGCCATAGTTCTGAGACTGCGCTACTGAAAGTGCAAAAGGATTTACTGGTGGCTGTTGATAATCAAAGAGCTTCTATTCTTATATTGCTCGACCTCTCAGCTGCCTTTGATACCGTAAAACACGGTTTGCTTCCAAAACGTCTAAATAAAAAGTGTGGTGTGCAGAGAGATGCATTAAAATGGTTTGAATCATGTCTTACAGATCGTTTTCAAATTGTTAACGTAAGAAATGTTACAAAAAAGAAACTGACCCTCTCTGTGGTATTCCTCAAGGTTCAGTATTGGGGCCATTGCTGTTTCTGGTTTATACATTGCCATCAGGAGACCTTATGCGGCAAAATTGACTACAGTTTCACATACGTGCTGAAAATACACAAGTTTACATGACATTTACACCAAATACTGACTATACAAATTTCGCAATGCAAAAAATTGAAAAGTGAATCAAACTGAAATTGAAGCGTGGATGTTGATAAACAGGCTTAAGCGTAATGGAGACAAAACTGAAATGTTAATTATTGGTGTTCATAAGCAATGAAAGAAATTACTCAACATCAATGTTTGAGGCAGTGTCACGGAGCCGAGTGAGAAAGCAAGGAATCTTGGAGTATGTTTTGACAAAAATTTGACACTAGGTATCATCTGCACAACATTAACCTTTCTAGAAGGTATCTCATCAAAGAGGCTGCAGAGAAAGCTATCCATGCATTTGTCATACCTAGACGTGATTGCAACAATACATGGATTACCATCATGCGAATTACAAAAGCTACAGAAGATTCAAAGCGTTGCTGCTAGAACATTGACTGGTAAACGCAGAAGGTGTCACATAACAACATTGTTGAACCAACTTCATAGGTTGCCTATTTCAAGCAAAATAGAATCTAAAATACTTACGTTGACTTATAAATGTCTAAAAGATTTGGCACCAAAGTTATTTACGCCATTATTGAAAGTACGTAACATATCTCGTTTTACTAGATCTGCAAGTGATGAACGAGTAATGGAAGCAGGAAAGAGCAGATTAGTAACAACTGGTGAGCTTGGTTTCTTAAATGTTGCTCCTATTCTTTAGAACAGACTTCCATATTCGTTTAGAGCCTGCGACACTGTAGTAACGTTTGAAACTAACTTGCGGACCGGTTTATTTAAACAGTATTTGATTAAGTAAAATGTTTTTAGGTAAGAATTCTTAATGAAACCTTGCAACATTTTTGTATCTTTCGATATATTTCAAATAGGTATGGTTCGTTAAAATTGTATAATGCGCCTATGAGCCCTGTGGAAATATGGCACAATATACGTCCTTCTATTATAAATTGTTATTATTGTCTAGAGAAATCTACGCTTGCAAAAGAAACACATCGCCAGAGCAACGAGATTGGTGAAAAAAGGCAATTAGGAATAGTCTGGGAGACAGAAAGAAACATTTTAGACTTTAAATTGAGCAAAATGATTAAAGAAGGCGAAAACAAAGTTTTGTGTCATTACTGTTAAATATGCAGTACTACCAAACTAAATAAGACGGTCTAGTTGGCTGAAAATTATTTAAGAGGCATAACAGGTTACATGAGAGGAATTACCTATAAGATGAAGAGATAGATATCAAACAAAAGTAAATTACTGTCAGTGCTGCCATACAATTTGTTAGCATTAACTATCAACAAACTTTCTTAAATAATTAATTCCCTGATTATGGTACACAATCATAAGATAACAAAGCGCATTCCATAGTCTTTGGTGTTAGAATATACTGTCAATAGCTTTGTAAGCGTTCACTATAAAAGAATTTCCTTGCAAACGTTACAATTAAAGATTGTGTTCTCCCTAAGGCAGGATTTATAGTCTTGCTTTACAACATCTTGCAAACTTATCTAGCAAAATAGGGGTTACCTCTTTTGCTGTACGTTGTAATTTACCCAGCTCCCGCTGTCATCTGCCCTACGGCTTTATCCACTCACAGCAAAGCTGTTTGTTGGGCAATAATTTTTCTGTTATTAAAAGAATTTAGTTTCTTTGCAAAGCTTTGCAGCAAAATAATATTGTGCTTTAGTGAAATATGAAATTTCAAGGGCAACTTTATGCTCGTCCGATGGGAATCAAGTACCATGTACTAAGACAAGGCCGCATAAGTTTTGCCAATATGCATCAACAAGCTTTGCGATCATGGAGGTCCTGCCCCTTAATCAAGCAATTTGACAATGCTATGAAACGGCATCTACCGAAAAGCCCATCTTGTGAAACTGGGTACAGTGATGGCCTTTTTGCACTTGCTGCAAAATCTGGGTTAATATTCCTCCCTAGGGACGTAGGAGCCCTTTAGGGAGCATTAACCATACTTTTGTAGACAAAACAAATTTCTTGTTTTAAAACTCTTTTGCCCTTCCCCAATTCCCGTTAGGTAAATTTTTGTTGCTTTTGCCTTGTCCAATCATATAATCGTTTTCTTCCTACTGGCCAAATTCGATCCATTACAGTACAAATTTCGCACTGTCATCCGTTACTGCATACTGACGTATGTAGGTTATCAGTGTCACATGAGAAGCTTTTTAGATAAAGCTATTGCTTTGAACATATTTTAAGTTTGTACCATAAAGAAATCTTTTAACTTTCTTCTACCTCGCCCTATGTACTTAATTATTGCATTCTTCATCTTCGCACACGATGGCTTTTTACGCTAACTAATGACTCTAAAGTCTGTCTGATATGGGTTTTACTGGCATAACTTTAAATACTTACGTCCATCGATAAAGATTTGCATAAATGTCTTTTATCTTTCACCGAAACTACGAAAGGGTACCAGAAAAATCGTACAAGACAATCATTTCTCGACATGATTATTTGTTCCTCGTATAGAATCATCTCTTTAAAAATTTTGATGTCAAATATATCTTCCAGATCGTCCGAAGGAAGTTCTTCTTAGCTTGACATGACAAGATCACAGACAATCCACAGTAAGTTTTCTTGCACTTTACGAGTTTTCTCAGTTCCTTGCAGCGACAATCTAAATTGTGTAAGTGTCTTAAGAACATACACGTGATTTTCTGTACATTAACTACGCGTTTTCAGAACCACCAGACCAACTAGATCGCTGTCGGACTTACCACAATCCCTTGGTCAACATCTGCCATTGGTATTGATCCCCTTTCTTTTTCGTACATAAACTGCAAGAATAGCAATGACCTACATAACTGTGGCAAAGTTAAAGAGGGTCATATGTATACGTTCACTTTCGTCGGCCCAGTCAGGTTCAACTAGCCTGCGTTTTATGAGAACGAACAATCTGAAACCATTGGACAAATACATAGACAAAGAAAAGTTTTAATTAACTAGGTCTTACAAGGAGCATTGCTATGCCATTCATAGGCAGTAAACCCTGCTCGGTAAAATGGCTCCTAGAATAACCAAAGAGCTTTAAAGAGCAAATTCTTGAGCATACGATCTAGACGACCGGCATTCAAACATCAGCCAAAACTATTGCGACCATTCCAGAAGATCTGTTCAACTCGGCAAAAATAGCGTCAGTTTTAATGGCGTTAAATTCTTGTTTGAAGATCAGGCGGCTGGCGCTTACAATTTTAACGTTTGCCTTCTAGCAAAATCAAATCTATGATTAACCGTACTAGAGTTCGACCAAGAAAATATCTTTTTTGCAGGCCTAGTTTTTGTACTGACTAAGCAGGGCATCGTGTAAGGGGAGACTACTGAGTTTTTAGAAAGGATTTGAATGGGCAATTTACCACAAGGCCTTCGTTACCTAAACACTCGCTTGCATCTGCCCTTTATAATTTTTGGACTTTATATAAGCATTTGGTTCCATATCCAAACTATCATTCTCCGCAAGCTGTTTGCAAGTTAGAAAACAGAATGAAACAAACGACGTAATAGGAGAAATACCCGTCCGTATAGAAAATCAAAATTAGGATGAAATCGTTGTTGGTAGTAACTCCAAAAGAGTTGCATTCTTCACGAACAAGGTAAGCAGCCATTAAAAGGTAAGTGGTTACGTGAGGTAAATTTTAGACTTGAAAACGAACCAGCAAAATAACACAAATAAATTATCCATCAGGGTTAAAAAGGATGACAATGGAAATTTCTAATTGTGGTTACGATAAAAGAAGCAGGAAGAAGGGGAAGACGTGCATGCACGATCTGTTAAAGGGTAACTGCTTCTTCTTGTCCACAATAAATGAGATTATCCAGACAGTACAATGAATCGTTGAAACTTATGACCTCAGACGACAAGTGCAGAAAGTCCAGACAAGAATTTGCGAAAAAAATTTTTGTAGAGCGAGCTAAGCTAAGCAATAAACCAATAATAAGAGAGACCTGGTTAATAGGGAGAAACGCCAGGTCCAGTAATACTGTATTCAAATTCGTGTTCTGTATAGTGTTGCGAGATTCCACTTGTGCGTCGTCGCAAAAAAGGACGAAAAGTCGCCCAGATTTATTTTTTAAGACCGGAAATTTCGATTATTATGTGTAATGGAGTCAACATCTGTGTTAGAGTTATTAAATGAAATCATTTCTGACTCCGACCAACTGCAGATCGCAGATCATACGACCTGCAATCTAGACGGGCATACAAAGATGCAGCGCGATTAAAAACTATCAAACTTCAATATAACTTTATCAGGAATGTAATGATAAAAAACATAAATACAATGGGTTGCAACCCGCACATCTATAGAACACCAGAATCAAAGTTATGTAGCGTTGACCTAAGAAATATGATGGATTGCATTAATAGCAGTCCTAATTTTTCAATCCGCAACTCACAGTAAAAAGTTTAAACTCGCATCTGCGTTATTTCTTTTGAATTTGTCGTCATCAAGACGTCCGTTATCTGTCAACATGACGAAATTATCCTCATGACTAGCCACCCTCAAAATGGCCCAAAACGCTTCCTTTACACAGGAACACGATAGATATATTTTACGTCACCAGCACAAAAGTCGTGCTAATTGTCACTGAATGTAATTAATTGTTTCGTCATTGATAATACTCAGAAGGAGAAATATTAGATATTTATTTCCTTGCTGCTTAATTATGATATGATATCTACCTTATTTGTCTGCCTTTACATTGATTTAACAATGTTACTGCTTTCGGACAAATGTAAAACTATTACTCTAAATAATTAAGAAAATCACGATTTTGATGCATCCATCCATGTATGTCAAGGCTAGGTGGAGGGCCTGTGCGACAAAGATACCGAAAATAACTTAAGTTGCTGACCATGGCAGGAATGTCACAAGTAGCCCCGAAAACATAAAATGTTTGGGGAAATCTGTTAATTACAACGATGGTCCTCCTGTTTGCATTATGATACCAGTTTTAGTGACACGTTCCAACGAACATATAGAGCAAACGATTGACTGAACTCCACAGCCAGTCCCGTTCAAGAGCCCTATCGCCAAAAATATACTTTATGGGCAAATCGGATTATGGAATAGTCCCTACGATTTCCGATAGTAACAAGGATGAAATTTGGCTAACCTACTATCAGTGGCGGCTGGGGGTGGTATTAAAGGTATTACTCTAATACCATTTTTTTCAGATTTAGCAACCTCGTTTTTGAAATAAGTAAGTAAATAAAACTAAGAAAGAAATCTAAATAGAATAACACCATGTCAAAGGAAAAACAACTGTGATGTGCAAGGAGACATCTACACCATGGACACCCACTATATCTTTGCGATGGCCTTTGTTTCTTCTAATCCTTACTAACAGATTCTCTTTTGAGCAAGGTATTAGTTTTGAATTTCTAATACCTTCCCCACAAAATTCTTTTGTATGCGTAAAATACAATAATATATGTGGTAGAATTCCATTGTCAAGTGTCGCTATAAGAATAGGTTAACAGGGCCAAGGTATTAATTTTTCATCTCTAATACCTTGGTAGCTGAGGCATATCTATCGTTAGTTGGAATACTCAATCGTGCTGCTGTTGAAGGTTATCGTTGGGGTGTTACCCACAGTTTTGTACTTTTGTCATCTCAAACAAGTCGGACACACCAGGAGCGTCTGTGTTTCAAAAAAGATGGGAGACCTTATCAAAAAATGTTATGCACAAAATTTTGCGGTCACTAGCACAAAAACAGTTGTTTAAGGAAAGAATTGTAAATAGATTCAAGTCGTATAATTGACGTAGATTTCAACGTATTGCAATAAAGTAGCTTGATAGATCTTTTGTTTCTTTTATGGTTGTAAGTAAATCAGTAGTAATTTGTGTCATGTTCGTCTTTATATTCGTTTTCAGAGAGTAATTTGGGTAAAATCAGGTTTTTTTACGTCGAAGATCTACGTCCTTTTTAAGGGGGCTTCCACCCTTAAACCCTCCACGGAAGCTTATAGCGACTCCCAGCTGGATATTATAAAAAACTTGTGAGCGAAGTGACACAAGTTTGGGGTGTCTAATACCTACTATTTTTGCCTCCCAACCGCCCCTACCTACAATCAGCACTTTCAAAACAATGCCTAATTAGTATGCACAGACCATCTGGGTTATTTTTGACTACGTGTTCGCATGTCAAGCCTAGGTGGAGAGCCTATAGCACAAAGAAACGGAAAAAAATTAACGTAGCTGAGTTTGGCGGGAGATGTCACAAGTAGCTTCGAAAAACGCAATGTTTCGGGAATTCTGTTAATTACAGTGGTGGTCATTCTGTTTGTAGCAAGACGCCAGTCTAAATTGGACATTCTAACGAAAGTATATGGTAAACGATCAACTGGACTCCACTGCGAAGCAAATCAAAAAGCCTTTTAACCAAAAACATACTTTTAGGGGGAATCGGGCTTACAAGCTAGTCCTAGTAAGTATGGCTTAAATACGACCCACATCTTTAAATCCATGCCTAATTACTATGGTTAGACCATCTTTGTAAAGTCCAATTTTCGCTTTCTGTCACAACTATTAAAAGCTCTACTTGCCGCCCCTCCCCCCTCTCAGAGAAATAACTCCTTACTCTACAGCCACAGTTTGACGCAACCTATCAAAAAAATGTTCCCTAAAAGAGGCATGTAACCGTTTCTAGCTTCAATCTATGTAATCGCGGCATTGCAATAATCATGACAGTTGCTTTGATTAGTATGTAGGAATAATTTTAATTTTGCCACAAATTACTTCCAACAAAAAGATAAATGACTGAATCGGTACTGTGCGTTACTTTCGACGTAGTTACTATCCTAGAACTGTCAGGCTCTCATAACGTAGTAAATTAGGAATCTAAAAGTGCTCAAACGCTAAAATGCTGTATCAACTGCAAAGTCAGGGACGC
>JANTCA010016088.1:13931-25390 GCA_024741275.1 Chironex yamaguchii | reverse complement strand
TATCTCAAGAAATCACAGGGAACGTTGTGTGCAAAACGTTCAGCTCGGTGTCGTTGTGAAAACCTATCAGAGCTATCACCCTACTTAAGCAAATTAGCACCAGCCGCCACTGAATCTAGTACAAAGTTTTCTGCCGACGAGAAGGAGTAAAAACGAAATCAAACAAGAACAAATAGTTTGGCGGTAACACGAGTGATCTTATTCATATATTTCTTCTTTTCTATACACTTATTTACATTAATAATAAATGTTCAATTGTACCATATCAGCTCATTGGCTACAATTGGAATGTCAAATTGAAGATCATATATATATATTCGTGGACATGATCTTCAATCTGACATCGCAATTCCATCTGTTGTTCCTCAAGTTTAATTGCTTTGTGCTTATAATTTCTAATATTCCTCTCCTGTCTTGTTGAATCTTGAAACATTTCTATGGGGGTTTCAGGATTTACAATGCCTTCCTCCAAATTGTGGGTAATGTTACACACTTCGATTAGTTCATTCTCTACCTTGTAAAACTTCTCTACAATTTCTTGATGAATGTTTTGTTTTTTCACAACCAATGTTTCTAATAATGATAGCTCGCCTTGCTTAACATTCAATAACTCGTTACTCAAAGCCATCTCTTGTTCAAGTCTTTTATGTATCACAAGATTGTTCTTCCGCTGTTCTCTTGCTCCAAATCTTCTAACCAATCCGTTCCAAAATAATATTCGTTCCCAATGTTCCCATACGATCCACTACTTGAATGTTCAGTACCTTTTTGTAACGATTCTAAATAAGATTGGCCTGGACTAGTGTGATAATTAAAATCACTACCCATTTTTAAACAATATGCGCAATGAAATCACTTTAATTCGTTTTAAACGTATCAACTACAACATCCGCTAACCAGAACTCTTACGATCCTCCACTTCAAATCTCAAACTAAGAAAAAAAATTGTACACTGTCTTTGCTATTACTTTTTGCGATGTGACGTCAAATTAGACGGTGGCAGAAGCAATTCGTTATGACGTTGCAAACAAGATGGCGTCGTCAAGTATTGTGAGAAAAGTGAAAAAAAAAGCTCAGAAAACGATATTCATCTGTATTGCTCACATCAAATGGCGATACCAGTGCTATCTATAGTTATAAAATGTGACTGGCGTCCAAGCCAACCGATCAATAAGCAATGATATTTTCTTAAACATAAGTGAGAGCATGTTGCAACTGGGTAATGATTCTGGTCATATGTGGAAGTGTAAGCTTTACAATTACGAATGTGATAAATTGATTGAATTATGGTCTTTCTGGAGGCTGTCTGATTAGTCCTCGCATTTAGTGTGAAAATTTAGACAAGGCAAAAACTGCTGAGACAAATTATTCATTTTTCTTGAACATATTCATAACCAAATATGTTAATCGATGTTCACTCAGCTCTGGTGTTCCTCAGTGCTCTTCCTTAACCATCAATATTTCATTTGCATTTGGCAGTTCTACGTTAACTACTTATCAAAATTCATTTTCGTGCTTTTTTTAATTTTTATAGCTTCTTTGATATTTTTAATGTACCTAGTATACGTTTGTCTCACTTGTGTTTTCAAAAGCTATCACTTGCTGCTTATATTTGAGGATACAGTATCACAACTTCCTTTGCATGTACTTATTTAAATGATAGCTTCCTGATGAAATTTTGTTGATGTCAATATTGCAGTGTAATATCGCTCAATGTTTGGTGCTTTGACATGAATGATTGCGATTAATGGGTGGGGAATTAGGAACAATGATGTTCTCTCCAAACAATACATAACAAACCAGGTCACCTTTTCAGAAATACCTTAACCAATCAATGGATTACGTAGCATAGATTAACTACGTCACACAGGCAAGGAGTTAATCATCTCTTTTCCTATACTGAAGCTTCAGTCTAATTTTAAATGAAGCTTACCGCACACTTTGAAGTCGATAGGCCGAACCTGAAAACTTTACGATTCTGTCATCTTTTAAAAGAATTTGAGAACGCAATGGTCAACAAGTTGAAGTCGCCGTGGCAAAGTGGATAAGACAACTATATCGAAAGTCAGTGGTTGCGAGTTCAAATCCGCGCGAGGAGAACAAACAAAATGCCATTGGCGAGAGACGTCACGAGAACCCACTCTCACAAACATAGTTACTTGGTTGTAAATTTAAGCTTGGCATGGGAAGAAGAAATCCATGATAACGAGTATGGTACAAAAATTGCATTTATATGTTTCAATTCAAGTGATCTAATCCTTTTACCATTAAATGATAAATAATTTACAGTTAAGCAATAAAATTCTTGATATAGGTACGTACCCACTGTGTTCTTTAGTTCTTTGCAGAAACACTAGCAATCTAGCTTGAACTTCGCTAAAATTTGTTTTTGATTTCACGGCATGGTTGCTGTGCTTCCTTAGCCACTGATGACGTAATGCCTTCTGTGCAGATATTCTTTGGTTAAGCTTTGGTTGAAGCTGTAAAGTAAACGGAGAATTAATGGAATCTTTTCTACAGGATTCGGTTCGTATGCCATCCTTGTTTTCCCCTAAAGATCCTCGTTATTCAACCAATCCTCTTATTTTGTGGTCAGCCTCCCATTCATGTGGCTCGAGCTTCATTTAACTATTAGGGCATGCCTGGGAATGGGAAGTCCTTAGCTTTTGCAACGTGTAGTTGCATGCCAATTAGTCTACAGTGATATGCAAAGCAAAGATTGTAGGGAAGTGCAAACAGGGATTCCCAGAAGCAGAATAATTCCGCAGCATTCGGAAATGGATTGCACGCTCTCAGGAAGAAATCCCGCGGACGAAGAACGATGGAGCGTTATCAATCAAATGTCCGGAGCAGTGCACGTGTTGAACACGCCAAGACTCAGGCTAAAGCCTACTTTTGCCTACTGCTACGTCCTCACTATGTGATTAAATCCAACTTTATCCGAACCAATCTTCCTTTAGCCTCTCCGTCGTCTTCCTGTGAATGAACCACTGCCTTACCCTCTTTGCTAACCACTGCTTACAAAGGACCACGAGCTAATACGACGACAGTAGAAATAGTTTCTGGTAAGACTCCAAGCGCGGTATTGTCATGACTCAAACTTTCAAGCTCATGCAACAAATTGTTGAAAGATCGACCCCATGGGAGTATGTTTTCGAGAGGAAAAATGAGAGGGATTTATAATTTGTGTCGGGGATTTACATAAAAAAACCATGTAACATCTTTTATAGAAGCAGATACGTATCAGGTTCGCTGTGGTGAGACCATCGATAAAGCTCTGGTGGTATGTACTCCTATGCAGTCAATAATGCCAAATACTTCTACTTACTTACCAATGAGTAGACAAGGTTTCTCCCCTCCTCGGAAACGTCGCTCCAGTAGCGTTCCGGCATTTCATAATTGGCTTCCTCTATATTCCTCAGCAGGTAATTATAGTTGTCATCCCAAAATGGTGGATATCCTACCTATCATAACACGAGAGATTAAAATTTCTTTAAATTTATCATGATCAAATTACCAACTTTATACAGCACTTTTACATCAAATAGCTAGGTATTAAGTATTCACTGCCGCTGTCACCTGAGCTCATAAATCATCCAAATATTTTTAACCTATTAGTCTACGAAAAGCCTGCTTCTTGCCTCTGATAAATGTTTGCATGTCAAGAAAGAATTGTTTTATCTAGCTAATTGCAAGTTAGATAGGTATTGTTACATCCACCAAATTACAAGTAAAGCAGACATTGCACGATCAAGCGATATCGATGCATGTGCATTTCTGTATATCAAATAGTTATGACTGGTTTTAATATCCTGCATGTATCAAATTTGTTCTTTATCTTGCTTTAGGTATTCATAAAAAGGGAAGTAGTTGTCTCATGTGTTTATCCTATGTATATATATATATGTATATGTGAAATAGCTATTGCTATATGCATACAAATGTATATACCTCGTTGCAAAATCGGGGAAAGGGATGCCAGTCAACACTCAAGCCATGGTTATATTAATTGTTACTTACAAGCATCATAAACAAAATCACCCCCACTGCCCAGAGATCTGTTTCGAAGCCAACAATCGGTCGATCTTGTAATGATTCTGGTGCCATGTAGAGAGTGTGACCTAAGGCTTCCGACAATATGTGATTTTCACCTTCTACGAAAAGAAACACTTCACAAATAAAATGAAAGAAAATGTACAGAGCAGTTTAGAAGGAATGATGCTGCGATGCCATGCTTTGGGTCCTTATGGCAGAACGAAGGTGCATTTTTATTGCATGTAATGTGCTACTTTTATTATTTGGCATAAACTGCAAGGGTTGGATACCAGTGTGCGTTGAATTTAAAGGTTGTTCGAATAGAACTGTCAGGCAGATTGTAACGAAAGACAGAACTCTTCAATTTTAGGGATGGGGTATCACAAAGTATTGCAAAATTCAGGTAAAGGACTGATATTGAAGTCCTTAAACAAGCCGTAGTCCATTACCTGAGCACCAAAGTACGAAAAATCTCATTCTTTGCTATCACAGAAACTCTCAGATCACAAATAGTTTTGTACGGCTAATAAAATGGGCATCAATATGAAATAACCATTGAGACTTTGATATTTACTCTACGTACCTGGAATCCTTCTGGCAAGGTTGAAATCAATAAGTCTCAGCCAGGGTTGCATTGTGGGATTGTTTACAGTTGGACGTTGTTGCCAAAGGATATTAAGAGGTGACAGATCCTTGAAATAAAAACACAGTGGAAGACTTGTGAGACTTGATACAGTTTCTAGAATGTAATAACTTCTGTATTATTTCTGTTTGGTATTTTCGCTACATATGTCTGCATGTACAATATAACACTCAAATCGACGTGCCATCGCAACGCAAATGTTTTTTAGGTCTTTGGTATCACCAGTCGCGGTAGGCAAGGGGAAAATTCATTGCATAATTTACCTTTTATTTGCGTTTCGGCTTTTACCTTTGTCAGTGCCAGATATATCTTCTATATTACCTCATCAGTTGCATTTGATATATATTACTCCTGACTGCGGCATTGCCACATTATTTTTCATATACATTTTGCTTTTATCAGTGTCCGTTATATACCCATCACTCGGTTTCGGGTGGTGACATGGAGAACTTGAAATATCTTTAACCTAAACCTTTGTGTCGGGATATCACATCGGTTTAAGTGTTGGCTTTTGAGCCGAGGGTTACAAGTTCGAACCTCCTCGGCTCCTAATCAATGCGGCACACAAATATATTAATTGATAAATTTAAGCAAATGTACTTACTCTGTGAACTATTCTTCGACTTTGACAATAATTTAGAGCTTCAAGTAATTGAATTGTGACTGTTTTCGCGTCGTCTTCACTGAAATATGGCCATCCAACAATTCCGTGAAATAGAGGAACGCTTGGCATTTGGTCCAAGATTAGTCCAAGAAATGTTTTACTCCGAAAGACAGATTGTAGAGTGATGATATGGGGGTGATAATGCAGATCTCGGAGAATCTGAAAAAGAATGCTAAGCAGAATGAGATATTGCGTACTCGCTTCCAATAAAATGAATAATTTGCCTGGCTTACGTCTAGCCGTATTCTCGAAAGTATTTTTTCAACATACACTTTCATGTCTAGCTTTGACATATCACGCTTTCACGTTTAGCTTAGATACAACACGCTTTGAAATTGAGCTTTGACACGACACGCTTTCACGTCCAGCTAAGATACAAAACAATTTTCACGTAAAGTTTAGACACAACACGCTTTCACGTCTGCCTTAGACAAATTACGTTTTCACGTGTAGCCTAGACTCAAAGTCCTTTCAAGTCTAACAGAATATGCTTTCACGTTTACCGTCGACGGAACAAGACCTCTAGCTTGAATTTGCAGGATCTAAAACCTTATCTTTGCCTTGATACACCACTTGAACTCTGCTGGGTGAGTTATATAATGGTATTCTGACACTGGTCGTAGGTGCGTCTTAGTTGCTTTAAGTATGCCCATCAAAACGCCTTTAAGCACATATCTTTTTCCTTCTGTTTTGATTCATATAATCTCAAATTTACGACTCCGAAAGTTCATCACAATACACAACACTTAAAATTGTGAAAGATTTTAAGAAAAAAAACTAGAAAAAATTCAAATGAATTATGAAACAAATTAGTAAACAGGTACGGTATGTGTTGTAAGTTGTTTAATAGGATATAAATATGGAGTAGAATTTTTCTCTGATCCTGTTTAGCAATCCCGTTTATATTGCTTGCAAGCCAAATTGCTATTTGACCTACTCCATAGGCGCGAAATAAATGTTTTTCGGGAATACTAGATAAATCCGTCCATTGATTGAATGATCGATCAAAAACAATGGACAATATGATTGTTGTAAGCCTACGATATTGTTTCCGAAAAAAGGTAAACGTCCCTTGTATTTATTTAGTAGCCATTCGAGTAAATATTGCAACCTAAACTCGCAATGTTCGTTAAATCTTTTGGTATTTAAAATGTGCTAGCTATGTATCTGCTAGTAGAACGTCCGGGCTAAAAGACAACATCTTAAACTAGTAACTATTTACTCTATTGCTCAGGAGGTGGGGGAATGGTCCAACTATATCAATTATCAGCTTATCGTGTAGCAAAATAATTTTTCTTACAGATAAGCAAAGCCAATTTAATTACTACAGCATATTCTACTGACCTCAACTTCATTTTCTCCTTCCCATTGAAGTCTCCTGTCACCACTGAAGGATATTACTTTAACAGCCAAGGGAGTCTTCTTGCCCTTCCGTTTGCAGGCAAAGACCGTAGAAAAGGCTCCCTTACCAAGATAACCTTCCAAGACATACTTTCCACTAAATTCATTGCTGAGTTCCATCAATGCACTGTGCCAGGAGACTTGTCAGATGATGTTATCTTCTCAGGCTTCCACGATGAGAGATTTCCAGTCTCATCGCAAAAATTAAGCTAAAAGATAGAAAACAACACGATTTTATAACCTGAGTGTCGTCCCTTTCTACTAACCTTGAAAATGCATGCAGATTTTCTTGTAAACGTGTCAATTGTCCCACTAAAGACCACAATCTTATGGTTTATTGACATCTTGATCAGGCACAGTACATGATCGCGTGCAACTGCATCACGACTTTACGGTTGATCTCGCTCAAGACGCATATTTATCTGGCCCAACAAACTGAATCAAGCCTTGATAAAGTTAGACAGTGTAGTGTTTACTTGAGAAATACACAACTTACCAAACAATGAGCCAGATGGTCCACTTAAGCCGACCTCAAAGAGTGGAATTTATCTGGCATTATCTTTAACCACGAGGCAGTGTAGGCTAGGGACTAAGAGCTAACGATCACCTACAACAAAGTTACGGGTTCAAGTCCTGTTTCTTGCATCAAATGAAAGGATTGGTTCCAGTTTGTGAAACTTTGATAAATATCAAAATCGCCTTAAATTGATTAAGATAGTTGGAACTTGGTTCACTCGACGTCTCACTTGCTGTCAGATGGCAAATTCTAGTACAATCGTCAAATTGAAGTTGATATAGGTAATACATGGCATAGGAATTGAACACTCGTCCAATACAAGAACGGCAATGCAGGCAAATGCCACGGTTCTTAAGAAGAAAGGAAACCTCATGTTCCATCTTCTAATTTGACAGTCTTGATGCGAAACTTCACTCAAAGTACTTGGGAGCACGGTGTTCATGTAGCAATTTTCATCAGTATATGTACTTTTGAATAAAAAAAGACTAGAAGGAGAGAAGGATCCATCCGCGTATTTTGTGACCTACAAAGCCTTTGCTATGCAACAGAATGAGAAATAGTATATCAAAAACGTCAAAGCTCCCTCCGACACCTTGATGTATAGGACGGTGCCCATCTCCATTTCTTTGGCCTTTGGGCCACAAAGCTATGCAAGCACAGTGGATGCTACAGAAAGGGGGCTGGTCCACTGATAGCAATGTATGTTTGAATACCATAATCTATCCCATAAGTACTGAGCGCTAAGTAAGGAAGCAATATGTACAACTTTTAAAGTTTTTGGTATGACTGGGTTCCGAATTCGAACCCACAACCTTCCACATACAAAGCGAGCACTCTACAGCCATGTTATTGCTGCGGTATAGTATGGTATATAGGTAATATATAGAGGTAAGCGTAAATTGGACCAAACTAGCGCTGAAGAATCAATCAGAATAGAGACTAAGGACCATAATTAAATGAAGAATAGCTCTACGGAAATACACAGAAAGAAGGAGTAAGGAAAAAGAAAATATACATGTAAATGAAAAAATGAATGAACAAACGACAACAACTGTAGATATGAGTGTCAATGGAAGTCCCAGTTAATTTACAAATTTCATACTTTACTGTTTTTTATGCCAATCAATGGCCAAAAATGTAATTAAAAGTTGCCAATATTTTTTTCTGTAATGCAGCAACATTACATTTGTTTATTAAAAGCTCACATTGTATGATAATATAAGTCTGTATAGTAAACCCAATTCATGATTTATTTTATGTTTGGATGTCGTAAGTTCATTCAATATCGGTCTATTATTTACTTACATACTTCGCATCTAAACTTACTTTATTTTTCTATGGCGGAAGTATTTGAGTGCATAAATTAAAGCATGTATACCCCCGTCTTATTTGAAACACTTATACCTCAATCTAAAAAGGAATGTTATAAAGAACGTTAGGTTTATTGGGGAAAGGTCCGACAACTGATCATCAACATCACTTAAAAAGACAACCCACAAAAGACTTTTCTCGTCTCATTAAATCTGGTCATTTAAATTATAGCAACAGTTTCGGCTTTGCTATAGCTTTCGTTTTTAGGTAATTAGTTGAGATGTCCAGCTTGATTCAGATGATCCTATACGATTGTGTGAAAAAGCTATAACACTCGTATCACGAGATATCCCGATTTTAAGTTAATCTGCGTTATCTGCAAGTCAACAAACCTTTGTTTACACAAATCCAACGAATATCCATATCCAAAGTAGCAAAAAG
The DNA here is from genome assembly GCA_024741275.1 of Chironex yamaguchii. NCBI lineage: Eukaryota > Metazoa > Cnidaria > Cubozoa > Chirodropida > Chirodropidae > Chironex > Chironex yamaguchii. The sequence continues at coordinate 16,378 of JANTCA010016088.1, read as the reverse complement.
ATGGCTTTCAGGTTAAACTGCAATAGATTACAATAGAAAAATACCAATACTAGCATTCGATTACCCTCTGTTTGTACCAAAACTGATTCCAATGACTTCCTATCAAACCTACCATTCAAACAGCAACGGATTTCAACGGACCCATACCAAATATTACCAGTACTTGGATTACATTAATCTCCGTTTGCACTATGTCTGATTCCAATAAACTCCTTACGAAACTAACTTAGATTGAAACAGTAAGGGATTTCATTGGATTTATAGCGAAACTAGAAAAGACATGTTTAATTACACTGCATCCAAACTGATCCGAAACGCATCCTAAACAAGGAGATTCCAACATATTTTTCATGTTTTTATCGCAAAATTTACTCGGAAGTCATATTAAAAACTATTGAAAGGTCAACACTTACCCCTGAAAACAAAATCCACTGCTCGCATGCAGACCCAACCATCCGAAATCAAATTGCCAGTCTCAGTAGTGAAGCATTCCTATCGACACTCTTGCCGAGAAAATATCTTAGATAATGTTTTGACTATTTCATGTAATACTGGATATAGTGACCATGTTTTTTGCGTGACTCCAAAACCTTAAGAAACAATTTTGGACGGATAATCTCCCAAGTTTGACATATCAGTTACGATTTTAGTCAAATCTTATTCCTTAATCACATATTAAATATGAGACAAAGTTAGTAGAAAATGCTACATATTTCTATATTCATTCTACAGTCACGCTCTTTGGCAACGCAACATTTTTTAGGCAATCCTTTCTAGAAAGCGATCATACATGTTTGCGTGATGGCTGATGAGCCGAGATTAGCTATTAGATACAGTGTTTAATGATCTGAGAATCGATTTTAAGTATCCGACTCACGGCACATTACCTATTTAAAGAATCAAGTAGAAGGACATATAATGAGGGACCAACTGAGCTTTGAACCAGGATGTTCCGATTAAACATCTGATACTTTTCCTATTAAATAAATTGCTTTCTGTTGAGATAAATCGAGCACTTGTACAAATGGTGATGAGTAAATGATTTTCAGGTGCATAATCATGTAGCTTGTAAGCTTATTCTTAACAGACAGACATTCAAATACACAAAATCCTCAGGCTATTTCTCTTGAGCTGTTTAGATCAGCAGAAAGAGTCTGAGGCTTACCATTGGGAGATCCTGGTTTAAAATTCAGGTAGTCTTTTCTAAAAGCTTAATGTTGGGAGATCCTGCCTTGAAGTTCAGCTAGTTGATCAATACGTTTTCCTTTTGGGTTCTTCCTTTCTTAAGAAAAGAATTCCGTATTCTTCACTCGATTGCAAAAGTTCTAGATAATTGTAATTTAATCCTAGATATAGACAATATTCTCAAATCTAGAGTTGCCATTCAAGACAGTACATATCTCATTAACAAGATCCAGCGTAACGCTATTCTTTTAGTAATGAATCATATTTATCTGAACACTTTAAGCACGGCCGTGCAGAGCCAGCTAGGACCCTGGAGCTATAAACAGGACAGACCCTTGTGAGTTTCAAAATTTTATGAGCTACGCGAAACCAAACCCTACTTTTTGCAACTACTGGAATTATGCATGAGCATAAGCATAATCAAAACAATATCAAGCTAATAAGACTTAACAAGATGCAAGTTGATAAAACGAAATAATTATCTTGGATAACAAAACAAGTCCCATCAAGATTTCAAGAATGGGCGTCAAACAGGCGTTTTGATTAAAATTGTGTATCTTTAGCAAAACTTTTCGTGGGTCTTTGTCGGGGCTCAATTAACCTCGGCTACCCTCCCCTCTCGGTGATACTGATCCGGAGCATCTCTTATCTGCAACATGTGGCTGATCTCTCCAATTCCTGGCACTTCTGGGAAGATGACTGCTTTAAGGAAATTAACCATAATAAGCCTGAATGTCCTTCCCAACATTTTCTACTGCAGGCCGATATATTGTCTATGAGAATATAGCTGTGCCCTGGACCTTGAATACTTCCCTTGACACTCACTGCCTGACGGTTTCATTGCAGCATAATTTGGCAGAAAACAACGCTTTGATTTTACGAGGCAGTTGCAGGATCAGGCCCCTGGAGCAGTTGCTACCCTTACTCAGAGATCCTTTATACGGCATAGTAAGTACAATGCAATATAAACTATTTCTAAAGAGTTAATCCCGGCTTGATTCTATAAAGAGCTTTTCTAATAAAACTAAATATGAAACATAAAAAAGATAAATCGCCCATAATTAAGTACGTATTCCAACGAAAACCTGCATTGTTAGAGTGCCATGCGTTAAGACGTCCGTAATTCTAAAATTCTGATAGCAAAAATTTAGGGCCATGCCCTTAATCTAGCAAATCATAACTAGAGAAACAATCATAGAATTGGCACACGTTGTACACAGAACAGTTGGGAACATAGTTATCATAATCATTGCAAGGATCAT
>JANTCA010016088.1:0-11569 GCA_024741275.1 Chironex yamaguchii | reverse complement strand
TTATAATATTGATGATAGATAATGGTAGATGATGATGATTATAATATTGATGATAGATAATGGTAGATGATGATGATTATAATATTGATGATAGATAATGGTAGATGATGATGATCCTTGCAATGATTATGATAACTATGTTCCCAACTGTTCTGTGTACAACGTGTGCCAATTCTATGATTGTTTCTCTAGTTATGATTTGCTAGATTAAGGGCATGGCCCTAAATTTTTGCTATCAGAATTTTAGAATTACGGACGTCTTAACGCATGGCACTCTAACAATGCAGGTTTTCGTTGGAATACGTACTTAATTATGGGCGATTTATCTTTTTTATGTTTCATATTTAGTTTTATTAGAAAAGCTCTTTATAGAATCAAGCCGGGATTAACTCTTTAGAAATAGTTTATATTGCATTGTACTTACTATGCCGTATAAAGGATCTCTGAGTAAGGGTAGCAACTGCTCCAGGGGCCTGATCCTGCAACTGCCTCGTAAAATCAAAGCGTTGTTTTCTGCCAAATTATGCTGCAATGAAACCGTCAGGCAGTGAGTGTCAAGGGAAGTATTCAAGGTCCAGGGCACAGCTATATTCTCATAGACAATATATCGGCCTGCAGTAGAAAATGTTGGGAAGGACATTCAGGCTTATTATGGTTAATTTCCTTAAAGCAGTCATCTTCCCAGAAGTGCCAGGAATTGGAGAGATCAGCCACATGTTGCAGATAAGAGATGCTCCGGATCAGTATCACCGAGAGGGGAGGGTAGCCGAGGTTAATTGAGCCCCGACAAAGACCCACGAAAAGTTTTGCTAAAGATACACAATTTTAATCAAAACGCCTGTTTGACGCCCATTCTTGAAATCTTGATGGGACTTGTTTTGTTATCCAAGATAATTATTTCGTTTTATCAACTTGCATCTTGTTAAGTCTTATTAGCTTGATATTGTTTTGATTATGCTTATGCTCATGCATAATTCCAGTAGTTGCAAAAAGTAGGGTTTGGTTTCGCGTAGCTCATAAAATTTTGAAACTCACAAGGGTCTGTCCTGTTTATAGCTCCAGGGTCCTAGCTGGCTCTGCACGGCCGTGCTTAAAGTGTTCAGATAAATATGATTCATTACTAAAAGAATAGCGTTACGCTGGATCTTGTTAATGAGATATGTACTGTCTTGAATGGCAACTCTAGATTTGAGAATATTGTCTATATCTAGGATTAAATTACAATTATCTAGAACTTTTGCAATCGAGTGAAGAATACGGAATTCTTTTCTTAAGAAAGGAAGAACCCAAAAGGAAAACGTATTGATCAACTAGCTGAACTTCAAGGCAGGATCTCCCAACATTAAGCTTTTAGAAAAGACTACCTGAATTTTAAACCAGGATCTCCCAATGGTAAGCCTCAGACTCTTTCTGCTGATCTAAACAGCTCAAGAGAAATAGCCTGAGGATTTTGTGTATTTGAATGTCTGTCTGTTAAGAATAAGCTTACAAGCTACATGATTATGCACCTGAAAATCATTTACTCATCACCATTTGTACAAGTGCTCGATTTATCTCAACAGAAAGCAATTTATTTAATAGGAAAAGTATCAGATGTTTAATCGGAACATCCTGGTTCAAAGCTCAGTTGGTCCCTCATTATATGTCCTTCTACTTGATTCTTTAAATAGGTAATGTGCCGTGAGTCGGATACTTAAAATCGATTCTCAGATCATTAAACACTGTATCTAATAGCTAATCTCGGCTCATCAGCCATCACGCAAACATGTATGATCGCTTTCTAGAAAGGATTGCCTAAAAAATGTTGCGTTGCCAAAGAGCGTGACTGTAGAATGAATATAGAAATATGTAGCATTTTCTACTAACTTTGTCTCATATTTAATATGTGATTAAGGAATAAGATTTGACTAAAATCGTAACTGATATGTCAAACTTGGGAGATTATCCGTCCAAAATTGTTTCTTAAGGTTTTGGAGTCACGCAAAAAACATGGTCACTATATCCAGTATTACATGAAATAGTCAAAACATTATCTAAGATATTTTCTCGGCAAGAGTGTCGATAGGAATGCTTCACTACTGAGACTGGCAATTTGATTTCGGATGGTTGGGTCTGCATGCGAGCAGTGGATTTTGTTTTCAGGGGTAAGTGTTGACCTTTCAATAGTTTTTAATATGACTTCCGAGTAAATTTTGCGATAAAAACATGAAAAATATGTTGGAATCTCCTTGTTTAGGATGCGTTTCGGATCAGTTTGGATGCAGTGTAATTAAACATGTCTTTTCTAGTTTCGCTATAAATCCAATGAAATCCCTTACTGTTTCAATCTAAGTTAGTTTCGTAAGGAGTTTATTGGAATCAGACATAGTGCAAACGGAGATTAATGTAATCCAAGTACTGGTAATATTTGGTATGGGTCCGTTGAAATCCGTTGCTGTTTGAATGGTAGGTTTGATAGGAAGTCATTGGAATCAGTTTTGGTACAAACAGAGGGTAATCGAATGCTAGTATTGGTATTTTTCTATTGTAATCTATTGCAGTTTAACCTGAAAGCCATCTTTTTGCTACTTTGGATATGGATATTCGTTGGATTTGTGTAAACAAAGGTTTGTTGACTTGCAGATAACGCAGATTAACTTAAAATCGGGATATCTCGTGATACGAGTGTTATAGCTTTTTCACACAATCGTATAGGATCATCTGAATCAAGCTGGACATCTCAACTAATTACCTAAAAACGAAAGCTATAGCAAAGCCGAAACTGTTGCTATAATTTAAATGACCAGATTTAATGAGACGAGAAAAGTCTTTTGTGGGTTGTCTTTTTAAGTGATGTTGATGATCAGTTGTCGGACCTTTCCCCAATAAACCTAACGTTCTTTATAACATTCCTTTTTAGATTGAGGTATAAGTGTTTCAAATAAGACGGGGGTATACATGCTTTAATTTATGCACTCAAATACTTCCGCCATAGAAAAATAAAGTAAGTTTAGATGCGAAGTATGTAAGTAAATAATAGACCGATATTGAATGAACTTACGACATCCAAACATAAAATAAATCATGAATTGGGTTTACTATACAGACTTATATTATCATACAATGTGAGCTTTTAATAAACAAATGTAATGTTGCTGCATTACAGAAAAAAATATTGGCAACTTTTAATTACATTTTTGGCCATTGATTGGCATAAAAAACAGTAAAGTATGAAATTTGTAAATTAACTGGGACTTCCATTGACACTCATATCTACAGTTGTTGTCGTTTGTTCATTCATTTTTTCATTTACATGTATATTTTCTTTTTCCTTACTCCTTCTTTCTGTGTATTTCCGTAGAGCTATTCTTCATTTAATTATGGTCCTTAGTCTCTATTCTGATTGATTCTTCAGCGCTAGTTTGGTCCAATTTACGCTTACCTCTATATATTACCTATATACCATACTATACCGCAGCAATAACATGGCTGTAGAGTGCTCGCTTTGTATGTGGAAGGTTGTGGGTTCGAATTCGGAACCCAGTCATACCAAAAACTTTAAAAGTTGTACATATTGCTTCCTTACTTAGCGCTCAGTACTTATGGGATAGATTATGGTATTCAAACATACATTGCTATCAGTGGACCAGCCCCCTTTCTGTAGCATCCACTGTGCTTGCATAGCTTTGTGGCCCAAAGGCCAAAGAAATGGAGATGGGCACCGTCCTATACATCAAGGTGTCGGAGGGAGCTTTGACGTTTTTGATATACTATTTCTCATTCTGTTGCATAGCAAAGGCTTTGTAGGTCACAAAATACGCGGATGGATCCTTCTCTCCTTCTAGTCTTTTTTTATTCAAAAGTACATATACTGATGAAAATTGCTACATGAACACCGTGCTCCCAAGTACTTTGAGTGAAGTTTCGCATCAAGACTGTCAAATTAGAAGATGGAACATGAGGTTTCCTTTCTTCTTAAGAACCGTGGCATTTGCCTGCATTGCCGTTCTTGTATTGGACGAGTGTTCAATTCCTATGCCATGTATTACCTATATCAACTTCAATTTGACGATTGTACTAGAATTTGCCATCTGACAGCAAGTGAGACGTCGAGTGAACCAAGTTCCAACTATCTTAATCAATTTAAGGCGATTTTGATATTTATCAAAGTTTCACAAACTGGAACCAATCCTTTCATTTGATGCAAGAAACAGGACTTGAACCCGTAACTTTGTTGTAGGTGATCGTTAGCTCTTAGTCCCTAGCCTACACTGCCTCGTGGTTAAAGATAATGCCAGATAAATTCCACTCTTTGAGGTCGGCTTAAGTGGACCATCTGGCTCATTGTTTGGTAAGTTGTGTATTTCTCAAGTAAACACTACACTGTCTAACTTTATCAAGGCTTGATTCAGTTTGTTGGGCCAGATAAATATGCGTCTTGAGCGAGATCAACCGTAAAGTCGTGATGCAGTTGCACGCGATCATGTACTGTGCCTGATCAAGATGTCAATAAACCATAAGATTGTGGTCTTTAGTGGGACAATTGACACGTTTACAAGAAAATCTGCATGCATTTTCAAGGTTAGTAGAAAGGGACGACACTCAGGTTATAAAATCGTGTTGTTTTCTATCTTTTAGCTTAATTTTTGCGATGAGACTGGAAATCTCTCATCGTGGAAGCCTGAGAAGATAACATCATCTGACAAGTCTCCTGGCACAGTGCATTGATGGAACTCAGCAATGAATTTAGTGGAAAGTATGTCTTGGAAGGTTATCTTGGTAAGGGAGCCTTTTCTACGGTCTTTGCCTGCAAACGGAAGGGCAAGAAGACTCCCTTGGCTGTTAAAGTAATATCCTTCAGTGGTGACAGGAGACTTCAATGGGAAGGAGAAAATGAAGTTGAGGTCAGTAGAATATGCTGTAGTAATTAAATTGGCTTTGCTTATCTGTAAGAAAAATTATTTTGCTACACGATAAGCTGATAATTGATATAGTTGGACCATTCCCCCACCTCCTGAGCAATAGAGTAAATAGTTACTAGTTTAAGATGTTGTCTTTTAGCCCGGACGTTCTACTAGCAGATACATAGCTAGCACATTTTAAATACCAAAAGATTTAACGAACATTGCGAGTTTAGGTTGCAATATTTACTCGAATGGCTACTAAATAAATACAAGGGACGTTTACCTTTTTTCGGAAACAATATCGTAGGCTTACAACAATCATATTGTCCATTGTTTTTGATCGATCATTCAATCAATGGACGGATTTATCTAGTATTCCCGAAAAACATTTATTTCGCGCCTATGGAGTAGGTCAAATAGCAATTTGGCTTGCAAGCAATATAAACGGGATTGCTAAACAGGATCAGAGAAAAATTCTACTCCATATTTATATCCTATTAAACAACTTACAACACATACCGTACCTGTTTACTAATTTGTTTCATAATTCATTTGAATTTTTTCTAGTTTTTTTTCTTAAAATCTTTCACAATTTTAAGTGTTGTGTATTGTGATGAACTTTCGGAGTCGTAAATTTGAGATTATATGAATCAAAACAGAAGGAAAAAGATATGTGCTTAAAGGCGTTTTGATGGGCATACTTAAAGCAACTAAGACGCACCTACGACCAGTGTCAGAATACCATTATATAACTCACCCAGCAGAGTTCAAGTGGTGTATCAAGGCAAAGATAAGGTTTTAGATCCTGCAAATTCAAGCTAGAGGTCTTGTTCCGTCGACGGTAAACGTGAAAGCATATTCTGTTAGACTTGAAAGGACTTTGAGTCTAGGCTACACGTGAAAACGTAATTTGTCTAAGGCAGACGTGAAAGCGTGTTGTGTCTAAACTTTACGTGAAAATTGTTTTGTATCTTAGCTGGACGTGAAAGCGTGTCGTGTCAAAGCTCAATTTCAAAGCGTGTTGTATCTAAGCTAAACGTGAAAGCGTGATATGTCAAAGCTAGACATGAAAGTGTATGTTGAAAAAATACTTTCGAGAATACGGCTAGACGTAAGCCAGGCAAATTATTCATTTTATTGGAAGCGAGTACGCAATATCTCATTCTGCTTAGCATTCTTTTTCAGATTCTCCGAGATCTGCATTATCACCCCCATATCATCACTCTACAATCTGTCTTTCGGAGTAAAACATTTCTTGGACTAATCTTGGACCAAATGCCAAGCGTTCCTCTATTTCACGGAATTGTTGGATGGCCATATTTCAGTGAAGACGACGCGAAAACAGTCACAATTCAATTACTTGAAGCTCTAAATTATTGTCAAAGTCGAAGAATAGTTCACAGAGTAAGTACATTTGCTTAAATTTATCAATTAATATATTTGTGTGCCGCATTGATTAGGAGCCGAGGAGGTTCGAACTTGTAACCCTCGGCTCAAAAGCCAACACTTAAACCGATGTGATATCCCGACACAAAGGTTTAGGTTAAAGATATTTCAAGTTCTCCATGTCACCACCCGAAACCGAGTGATGGGTATATAACGGACACTGATAAAAGCAAAATGTATATGAAAAATAATGTGGCAATGCCGCAGTCAGGAGTAATATATATCAAATGCAACTGATGAGGTAATATAGAAGATATATCTGGCACTGACAAAGGTAAAAGCCGAAACGCAAATAAAAGGTAAATTATGCAATGAATTTTCCCCTTGCCTACCGCGACTGGTGATACCAAAGACCTAAAAAACATTTGCGTTGCGATGGCACGTCGATTTGAGTGTTATATTGTACATGCAGACATATGTAGCGAAAATACCAAACAGAAATAATACAGAAGTTATTACATTCTAGAAACTGTATCAAGTCTCACAAGTCTTCCACTGTGTTTTTATTTCAAGGATCTGTCACCTCTTAATATCCTTTGGCAACAACGTCCAACTGTAAACAATCCCACAATGCAACCCTGGCTGAGACTTATTGATTTCAACCTTGCCAGAAGGATTCCAGGTACGTAGAGTAAATATCAAAGTCTCAATGGTTATTTCATATTGATGCCCATTTTATTAGCCGTACAAAACTATTTGTGATCTGAGAGTTTCTGTGATAGCAAAGAATGAGATTTTTCGTACTTTGGTGCTCAGGTAATGGACTACGGCTTGTTTAAGGACTTCAATATCAGTCCTTTACCTGAATTTTGCAATACTTTGTGATACCCCATCCCTAAAATTGAAGAGTTCTGTCTTTCGTTACAATCTGCCTGACAGTTCTATTCGAACAACCTTTAAATTCAACGCACACTGGTATCCAACCCTTGCAGTTTATGCCAAATAATAAAAGTAGCACATTACATGCAATAAAAATGCACCTTCGTTCTGCCATAAGGACCCAAAGCATGGCATCGCAGCATCATTCCTTCTAAACTGCTCTGTACATTTTCTTTCATTTTATTTGTGAAGTGTTTCTTTTCGTAGAAGGTGAAAATCACATATTGTCGGAAGCCTTAGGTCACACTCTCTACATGGCACCAGAATCATTACAAGATCGACCGATTGTTGGCTTCGAAACAGATCTCTGGGCAGTGGGGGTGATTTTGTTTATGATGCTTGTAAGTAACAATTAATATAACCATGGCTTGAGTGTTGACTGGCATCCCTTTCCCCGATTTTGCAACGAGGTATATACATTTGTATGCATATAGCAATAGCTATTTCACATATACATATATATATATACATAGGATAAACACATGAGACAACTACTTCCCTTTTTATGAATACCTAAAGCAAGATAAAGAACAAATTTGATACATGCAGGATATTAAAACCAGTCATAACTATTTGATATACAGAAATGCACATGCATCGATATCGCTTGATCGTGCAATGTCTGCTTTACTTGTAATTTGGTGGATGTAACAATACCTATCTAACTTGCAATTAGCTAGATAAAACAATTCTTTCTTGACATGCAAACATTTATCAGAGGCAAGAAGCAGGCTTTTCGTAGACTAATAGGTTAAAAATATTTGGATGATTTATGAGCTCAGGTGACAGCGGCAGTGAATACTTAATACCTAGCTATTTGATGTAAAAGTGCTGTATAAAGTTGGTAATTTGATCATGATAAATTTAAAGAAATTTTAATCTCTCGTGTTATGATAGGTAGGATATCCACCATTTTGGGATGACAACTATAATTACCTGCTGAGGAATATAGAGGAAGCCAATTATGAAATGCCGGAACGCTACTGGAGCGACGTTTCCGAGGAGGGGAGAAACCTTGTCTACTCATTGGTAAGTAAGTAGAAGTATTTGGCATTATTGACTGCATAGGAGTACATACCACCAGAGCTTTATCGATGGTCTCACCACAGCGAACCTGATACGTATCTGCTTCTATAAAAGATGTTACATGGTTTTTTTATGTAAATCCCCGACACAAATTATAAATCCCTCTCATTTTTCCTCTCGAAAACATACTCCCATGGGGTCGATCTTTCAACAATTTGTTGCATGAGCTTGAAAGTTTGAGTCATGACAATACCGCGCTTGGAGTCTTACCAGAAACTATTTCTACTGTCGTCGTATTAGCTCGTGGTCCTTTGTAAGCAGTGGTTAGCAAAGAGGGTAAGGCAGTGGTTCATTCACAGGAAGACGACGGAGAGGCTAAAGGAAGATTGGTTCGGATAAAGTTGGATTTAATCACATAGTGAGGACGTAGCAGTAGGCAAAAGTAGGCTTTAGCCTGAGTCTTGGCGTGTTCAACACGTGCACTGCTCCGGACATTTGATTGATAACGCTCCATCGTTCTTCGTCCGCGGGATTTCTTCCTGAGAGCGTGCAATCCATTTCCGAATGCTGCGGAATTATTCTGCTTCTGGGAATCCCTGTTTGCACTTCCCTACAATCTTTGCTTTGCATATCACTGTAGACTAATTGGCATGCAACTACACGTTGCAAAAGCTAAGGACTTCCCATTCCCAGGCATGCCCTAATAGTTAAATGAAGCTCGAGCCACATGAATGGGAGGCTGACCACAAAATAAGAGGATTGGTTGAATAACGAGGATCTTTAGGGGAAAACAAGGATGGCATACGAACCGAATCCTGTAGAAAAGATTCCATTAATTCTCCGTTTACTTTACAGCTTCAACCAAAGCTTAACCAAAGAATATCTGCACAGAAGGCATTACGTCATCAGTGGCTAAGGAAGCACAGCAACCATGCCGTGAAATCAAAAACAAATTTTAGCGAAGTTCAAGCTAGATTGCTAGTGTTTCTGCAAAGAACTAAAGAACACAGTGGGTACGTACCTATATCAAGAATTTTATTGCTTAACTGTAAATTATTTATCATTTAATGGTAAAAGGATTAGATCACTTGAATTGAAACATATAAATGCAATTTTTGTACCATACTCGTTATCATGGATTTCTTCTTCCCATGCCAAGCTTAAATTTACAACCAAGTAACTATGTTTGTGAGAGTGGGTTCTCGTGACGTCTCTCGCCAATGGCATTTTGTTTGTTCTCCTCGCGCGGATTTGAACTCGCAACCACTGACTTTCGATATAGTTGTCTTATCCACTTTGCCACGGCGACTTCAACTTGTTGACCATTGCGTTCTCAAATTCTTTTAAAAGATGACAGAATCGTAAAGTTTTCAGGTTCGGCCTATCGACTTCAAAGTGTGCGGTAAGCTTCATTTAAAATTAGACTGAAGCTTCAGTATAGGAAAAGAGATGATTAACTCCTTGCCTGTGTGACGTAGTTAATCTATGCTACGTAATCCATTGATTGGTTAAGGTATTTCTGAAAAGGTGACCTGGTTTGTTATGTATTGTTTGGAGAGAACATCATTGTTCCTAATTCCCCACCCATTAATCGCAATCATTCATGTCAAAGCACCAAACATTGAGCGATATTACACTGCAATATTGACATCAACAAAATTTCATCAGGAAGCTATCATTTAAATAAGTACATGCAAAGGAAGTTGTGATACTGTATCCTCAAATATAAGCAGCAAGTGATAGCTTTTGAAAACACAAGTGAGACAAACGTATACTAGGTACATTAAAAATATCAAAGAAGCTATAAAAATTAAAAAAAGCACGAAAATGAATTTTGATAAGTAGTTAACGTAGAACTGCCAAATGCAAATGAAATATTGATGGTTAAGGAAGAGCACTGAGGAACACCAGAGCTGAGTGAACATCGATTAACATATTTGGTTATGAATATGTTCAAGAAAAATGAATAATTTGTCTCAGCAGTTTTTGCCTTGTCTAAATTTTCACACTAAATGCGAGGACTAATCAGACAGCCTCCAGAAAGACCATAATTCAATCAATTTATCACATTCGTAATTGTAAAGCTTACACTTCCACATATGACCAGAATCATTACCCAGTTGCAACATGCTCTCACTTATGTTTAAGAAAATATCATTGCTTATTGATCGGTTGGCTTGGACGCCAGTCACATTTTATAACTATAGATAGCACTGGTATCGCCATTTGATGTGAGCAATACAGATGAATATCGTTTTCTGAGCTTTTTTTTTCACTTTTCTCACAATACTTGACGACGCCATCTTGTTTGCAACGTCATAACGAATTGCTTCTGCCACCGTCTAATTTGACGTCACATCGCAAAAAGTAATAGCAAAGACAGTGTACAATTTTTTTTCTTAGTTTGAGATTTGAAGTGGAGGATCGTAAGAGTTCTGGTTAGCGGATGTTGTAGTTGATACGTTTAAAACGAATTAAAGTGATTTCATTGCGCATATTGTTTAAAAATGGGTAGTGATTTTAATTATCACACTAGTCCAGGCCAATCTTATTTAGAATCGTTACAAAAAGGTACTGAACATTCAAGTAGTGGATCGTATGGGAACATTGGGAACGAATATTATTTTGGAACGGATTGGTTAGAAGATTTGGAGCAAGAGAACAGCGGAAGAACAATCTTGTGATACATAAAAGACTTGAACAAGAGATGGCTTTGAGTAACGAGTTATTGAATGTTAAGCAAGGCGAGCTATCATTATTAGAAACATTGGTTGTGAAAAAACAAAACATTCATCAAGAAATTGTAGAGAAGTTTTACAAGGTAGAGAATGAACTAATCGAAGTGTGTAACATTACCCACAATTTGGAGGAAGGCATTGTAAATCCTGAAACCCCCATAGAAATGTTTCAAGATTCAACAAGACAGGAGAGGAATATTAGAAATTATAAGCACAAAGCAATTAAACTTGAGGAACAACAGATGGAATTGCGATGTCAGATTGAAGATCATGTCCACGAATATATATATATGATCTTCAATTTGACATTCCAATTGTAGCCAATGAGCTGATATGGTACAATTGAACATTTATTATTAATGTAAATAAGTGTATAGAAAAGAAGAAATATATGAATAAGATCACTCGTGTTACCGCCAAACTATTTGTTCTTGTTTGATTTCGTTTTTACTCCTTCTCGTCGGCAGAAAACTTTGTACTAGATTCAGTGGCGGCTGGTGCTAATTTGCTTAAGTAGGGTGATAGCTCTGATAGGTTTTCACAACGACACCGAGCTGAACGTTTTGCACACAACGTTCCCTGTGATTTCTTGAGATA
>JANTCA010016077.1:0-25392 GCA_024741275.1 Chironex yamaguchii | reverse complement strand
TAATATACCACTAGTATTTAAACTTATAATTGTAATGTTGATGTTAATCTGTAACTGATGATGGATAAGGTATATCCAAAACGTGTCTTACAAGCTTAAAACAATAATCTTATATTGCTGAGGAATTTTGGTATTATTGGAATGTTAGAATATTGTCTTTAGTTTGCAATCAATCCTGCCAAAATTATATGTTTTAAAGTGCCTTTGGCTTTGTTATATCACAATTCAGTTATCACAGTGAAAAGGTCTAAAAAACTACCACATATATTCTTTAGTATTAATAATCTGAGACCTTATTTGATTACCATAAATTTGTACTTCAGATTTGAGAGATGAAATTACAAAAATGCTTACTGAGTTTTTAATAGATCTCTTAACAAAATCTAGGTAAAACCCTGGAATGTACAGATCTTTTGGTTAATTCTTAAATTTTTTATTGATATTGAACTTGGTAATGTACATAATACATGTCTATATGCATAAATGAAGTTACACGTGCAGTTTTTGGTATTTACAATAGTTTATGATAAACCAAAACATAGTCTTAAATTAGAATCATATACTAAGTTGAAACTGTACTTGGGGTTGGTAGGTATTATTATAATATTCCTTGTAAGAAATGTCATAGTCAAGGGCATTCTTGGTTTGACACTCTTCAGAGTATAAATTGTCAGAAAGGAAAGTAGTATGGCAACCTTTTTACAAGAAACGTGGATCTACTCCATTGAAACCATATCCTTCAATTTATTGGAAGCATCTATTTTATGTATTGTCTTGTCTTGTGTTGTATTGTGTTTAAGTAACAATAATAAAGAGGTGAAAGTGAGAAAATTAAGGGTAGTCTTAATGATGATTGTAAGTTGAATCCCAGTTGACTCCCTCACAATGCAACAGTTCCACTCAGCAGTTTGGCTACTTGTCATTTCATAATCATTTTTGTTGGTTGGTGGTAACATTCACTTGCTAATAGTTTTCCGTATGCATTGTATATCTCTTTTAGACATACTGTGTTTTGTAGACAACTAAGGCCAATAAGTAAGTGTAAAATACAAAAATTTCCACTGATAGACACCAACAAGTTTCCTCTTCTTGGCACTCCATAATTCTTCTATTCATGCCCCTTTAAATGCAATACACAGGAAACTAACATACATGGCAATACAATACGTAGGGAACTGACATACATGACAATTCACTTTTGAGCTTTCTCTTTTGTTGTCTTACTAATTTTAGGATTCAAGTATCCCCTTACTGGATATCACACATCTACCAAAAGATTGGTTACAGAAAATTGATATTCCATCATCCCATTATAAATGGCCAAGGAAAAATAAATGGTTTACATCATATGTTTCATCAGAATCCTTTTTTGCAAATAAACATGGTAAGGACATTTTGTTCACAGTATAAATTTTACAATTAATCAAGGTCTTTGCAGTTGTCAAATTATATATTTCAATGATGTTTTTACAGGAATTCAATGTATCAATAATCTTGAATGTCTGCACTTGTTTCGTTGGAGCTTGTACATACCTCATCAGATAAATTTTAATATGTTGCTACTCATCATTTGATATAATGTGTTTTGAAGACACCACACATGTGGCCAGGGAGCCTATTTTGATGGGTTGTGATAAACACTTACCTGGTTGGGTGTGGGTTAATTGTGAGCAATGCATTAGCACAAGTTCCTGGATAGACATCAACCCTACCAATTCATCATTTAAGATTTGCCCTTTCAAAACTATCACTTTGAGTTGATTAAGAAAAACTTGCATCAAGCAAAACATAATAATCTGCACACAAACTATCAAAGAGGTAGAGAAACAAACATCAATAATAGTCAGCCCTTGAGCTGCTAATTAGTCTTGCATCGTCAAATAATTATATGATTATGGCCTGTTATTGTTAAAGTGTTGCACTAATTAGTAATTATATCCATCAAGCACCTGCAAATGGCATTTCAAAACCAATTTTTTCCTGTACTTTTAGGTGATAGATGAGTATGATTTCCAACAGATATTTCTCGTGCTACTTAAAATAAGCTCACTTGCTGCTATACCAGATGGAGGTAGCAGATACTTTTCAGCCAAGGCAGACAGATGTGGTTATTCTTTTTCCTTCATTTGCCAATTAGGGGAATGGATTGCAGTCCAATTTAGATTCCCTAACTGTTTTCATGAGCTTTAAACTTTGGCTGCAAAAATTTCTCCTGGAGTCAAAACAGACATTAAAAATTTCAAATCTTCAATGCAAACTGTTGTGGAAGAGCTGAAGGATATATATAATGCAGTAGGGCTAAGTGGGATAATTTGACCAAGATGATGCTCTTGTAGATACTGTTCAGCTCAGATTTGGTAGACTTGCTGAGCCACCTTTTGTCGAAGACTTTGTAGCAATATTTTCATGGTATATGTTTGCCTGATGTTGTAAAACTGTTAGAAAAACCTGTGAAACTAAAATTTGCACCAGAATATACTCCCAGCTTCTCCATGACAGTAGAATGCCCATATTAATAGGCTAATCAACTTAGATAAAATCTTTCCGTTTGGTGTTTGGATACACCACACCTTCCTTCACAGAGCCCAAGGGCTCTGTATGCATTTACCAAAGCTACCAATGTATCATGATAAACTAAGTGTACATCACCCGGTTTGTACATAGGTGAAACAAACTGCTTGTCTTCTGGATGCTTTGCCTGGGGAACATTTGCGTCCATCATGATACACTTGTAATATCACATTTTGGCCAATCCAACCACAGCATCACAGCTGACCACAAATGCACTGTTTTTTGTCACAGCACTGGAGACCATCACAACAGACTGGCAACTAAGAATTGACTTATCTTCACTTGAGGAACACTTTTATCTTCATGAACTTTGACTTCCATTGACCTCTGTATCCACACTTGCCCTTTCTTTTTTTCAATTATTTTTTCTTTCTCGTGCTTATTTTCCTTTACTTTAGGCCTTTTTCATTCTGTTTCTTTTCATATTTCTATTCTTAACATTTTTATTGCCCTTTGTCTCTTATCTATGTATAGATGATGTATGTACTACCTATCACTTATTCTATCACATGACTAAGGCCTTAGGTTTCAATAATTAATGGGTAGATTATTCCTTTCTTCAAAAGATAAGTAAAGTTACAAATTATATATATAGCTTATTAGTGGCAAGTGTAAGCAAGTGGTTAATTGTTCTACAGCACAGGAGCAAGCAAAGGTAATCAGGCAGACTGTGTTGACTTGGGATTAGCTGTTATCTGTCAAGAAGCAGAAGGTGGTAGAGTATGGCCTGTAATGGTATCTGTGATTTTGTTTTTTATTTTTGTGTGGAAAGTAGTTGTCATGTCAGTATCAGCATGTCTATAAAAGCAGTCATCATCCGGTTGCAGAGAGCCTTCACTTATACAATTATACAAAGGTCTAACCAGGAGATGGCAACAGCCTCTCCTTTGTCAGCCCATTTGATGTAATGAAGTATTGTAGTAGAACCTGGTATACAAGTACATTATCCCAACAAAGCTACAATTTCTGTTGATTTAAATAGTTTTTGCTAGCTTTTGTAGGAGGTAACTATGCTTTACATTGACTTTTTTTATTATAGGTTGTGACCATGCTACTCCTATGAGAAAGCATGAGGACACGCTTTACAGGAAACTTTTTGCCGGATATTATCACAGTAACTCTTTAGCTGGTATGTTCTACACCTTGTTGTGTTTCTTTGTTTCCCACTAGCAATAACCTTAGCATAGTATAAAAAACTGCAGAAAATAGTGTGAAAACGTGACCATTTCTTACCTGTTATTTCCATGCTTTGTGTGAATATAGAACTGTTGCTTTATATAATGTCATTATTGTATTGGCATTTTATATTTTGTGTTCCAAATAATAATTTCGGTACTAGAGAAGCATTTATGCATTAACTTGTTTTTGTCATACTTTGATTTTTAAGATAAATTTTATTGAAGGAAGTGTAGCTTTTGACAAGTTTTCCATATTGTGGCATGGTGTCGTTTTGTATTACGTTTGCAAATTGTGGGTGCTCACATGTAGCTTTAGTACATATATATGATCTTCTTGGGGCTACCAAGAAGTTCATTTGACTTATTCTATGATCTCTTGAGTAATCCATATGGTTTGAGGAAAAGAACTGTTTTCTTGCTCTGTATCATCTTATAATATCCTATTGTAAAAGCAAAAGAGATTACTAATATTTATGAAGACAAGTGCTGACTATTTTTAGTTTTTGGAGAAAGACGTTGACATGAATTTTTGGTGGCCCAAAATGTTTATACATAGCAAATAAGAATTAGTGCATACATATTGTAGCAGGTAAAACAGCTGCATGTTTGCCCTCCTGCTTGAAAAAGATCAATATTCTCATTCTTAAGTAAGAGTAAATCATATATGTGTGTTAATTCTCAGTATCAAATGCTTATTAGAAAGACTCAATCACTTAAAATATTGGCTGATATAAGTGATTTTAGTGTTTTCTGTGCTCTAATCATCTGTGTTCTGCGTTGAATTTCTAATAAAATATATTTGTAGGTACAAAAGTCATTGTTTTGTACACTAATAATTGTGACTTAGACCAAAGAGTATGTTATTCTCTTTCTTTTCTGCTCTTTTTGTTGCTCAAACTGCAATTAAATTAAGATTTTAGATACAGTTTTAAGATTGAAAGGATTCCATTCAAGACAATGGGTTGTATGTAAAAAGTATGTTTCATTGGTAAGGTCATTGAATTAGTTCTATAGTGTTAATAAGATGCAAGCTTGGAAATTGCTGGAAACATGTAATCTTTACTGAGGTGGATAGTAGTAATCCTGGAAAAGAATTTATAAGTTGATATAGCCTAACACATTCATCTTACATCAGTAAATCGTCCATTGGGTCTACAAACCGTTTCTTTTAGTGCTCATCTGGTTTTTGTGACTCCTCCAACTTTCTTCATGTCTTGCAGACAAATGGGACACCCTGTGATGAGGATCACACTTTAAAGAACCCTTACATTTTTAGGCTGTCACTTCTTATTTGTAGTCGCATAGACTGTAATAGTATTTGATCTTATGGCAAACTAATGAAAAATGCAAACAATATGGGCAAGAATGTATCTGGAGATTGATTGCACAACTGAGGTTAGCAAGAATGGAAATGTCATCCAGTTAGATTATGCTTTTTCATTTTTAGCAAGTTGGTCAGAAAATGCAAAATGCAAATAACCTTAATAATAAATTTAATTATTCTAAGCATTTTAGTTTTGTCAAACTGCTGGAAGTAAGACATGATGGAAATGATTAACCATCTGCAAATTTGCTGGAAACTCCTGTATGTAGGTATAAAAAAGTCACTTGGGGTACTTCTGTAATTTTGGCTTGCAGCTGTCGTTGACAATCCTAAGATTAGTCTCTGTGATCTATTTAGTCTGTCAGCAATGGAACAGAGAGTAAGTCACCTTTGTGAATAAACAGGATTGCTATATGCATCCATATGGATCTGGCAGTCAACATACAAAGGTGTTTACTGTGATGAATATGGTGAATAATGCTACTCTTTTTATTAATAGGGGGTGCCTCAAGATCATTTAGCACATATACATCACGGAATAGGGTGCTTTTTCTGGAGGAGCAGGCTAACAGAGAGGACGACAACCCTTATGCTCAGGCTGAATATTTTAAAGTAAGTATTTAGTTTTTTATCTTTCATAAACCCATGACACAGCAGTAGCTACCCTCAACCCTGTTCTCACTGGTTACTTGACAGTTGCAACTGGATATGGAAGATGCAGTTCTTGGCCGGAGCACATGCACTAAAGTATATGTTTATGCAAAGGAGCATTGTATAGATTTACAAGTAGACAAGTGATGATGAATATTATGTTTAAGTCTTTGGAAAAATTAGGGAATCCTTAAGTTGGAAGGGGAATGCTAAACCCAAAGAAGTTGTATCCTTGTCCTGTTTGGGAAATAAACAGAGCAGTTTTTTCATGCAATTTTACATTGTGCAATGAGGTTGACACTTTAATTTGATTTCTGATCATAAAGCGTCACTTTGAAGAACCCCAGACCTTATCTATCAAATCTTTAGGGCTATACGGTATTAGCCCTGATCACTATGACGAATGCATGTGATTAGTCAAGGAAACGAAAATAGTTAGGTACACTGTCTTGACCATGCCCAGCCCCCAGACCAGCTACTTCGTAGGTGGATGCACTAAGAACCGAGCTATCAAGTCACTCCTATGACTTTCATATGTTTAGTCGTTGGCCCTTTTTCATCCTCCCTTCATTTGATAAGTTTTAAAGTACTTTATATCTGCTGATAGCTAAATGTAAGTACCGACAGAACCTTTTCCAGATGTCAGTAGTAAAGGTTAGTTGGCTTTTTGTAGCAATCAAGGTATGGATTCTGTATTAGAGCTGTCATATATCCCTTTGAAATGAGTTAGACTTTGTTTTGCTGCAGGAAATTGTAAATGAAGATCCCGAATACGTCATCAGGAGATATGAAAGTGGTCGATATGCAGTAAATGATGACGTCAAAGTGCAATATCTAAAGGTAAGGAACTTGCAATTACATGTTGGATTCAAGTTCTTGGTGGTAGAAAGGTATTTCAGGTATGTTTTGCAACAAAGACATTCCCTTTCTAGTCGGCTAGAAATGGTTCCGTCAGGGACTGGAAAAAAGTAATCAAGAAATTAATCGGAAAGACAGGGTTGCCAAATATTACGCAACAGTAAGGCTGTGGTGATCCAAGACGTGGGAATCACACTACACTCATCATGGAAGAACTTTTTTGAGAGAAGTAAGGACATCATATGGTGGAAGTAGCTAGATAAAGAGGGTTTTACAGTTGTAAACATTGCATTTCTATGAGAGCCGAAGTCAACCAAAACTACACAAGGATCTATGAGAAAAGTCGGAAACTGTGAAATAGTTTGACAAGGGGAAAGCAACACAGAAAAAAAGAAGAAGAAGCTGAAGGGAAATAAGATACAGCGTAGATTGTAAACCACAAGGAAGAGTGAAAGGCTTAAAGTGACAAAAACATTACATAAAACGGTCATGGTAGCGCATGCGCAATTTGAGATCCATGTGCAAACGGATTGGTATTTTATGGTCTCCAATAGTATTGGCGCTACTGTTTATCGGAGGAGCTCATTATGTGCTTATAGAATCGAAACGCTTAGGAGCGAATGCTTCGACTTATTAGGTTGACATCGACTGTGTTCATACATGTCTTAAGAAAATCAGCGTTTCGTTTAACCAATGTTTTACGAAATGTTTAACCGCAGTTTGCAGTTTATAACGTTGCCGTTAGTCGTTTCCCTAAGTATTAAATTGTGTGCCTGTAGTGGCAAGTAGTGTAGTTTCTCTACCGAACTAATATTTCTATGGCGTTTTACGTATATATCGTATAGCAGCAAGACATGGCAAGACAGTCTGGCATTGTGCGTAACTATTCTTGTTTCTTCCCATAAAACTGGCAAGAGCTATCCACGGTGAAGCCGAGGCAAGTTCCTATATTACTTGTCATGGTTGTTACGTTTTTACTCAATACCCAGTAAGTTTCGTTCATGCCACCTCACTAGCAAGGCATTACTGCCGCTTGTTGTTATCAGCCGTCAGCTGTGCAGCTTGAATTTCTCAGTTTCTGTTGTAAGTCATGAATCAAGCAGTTGCCGATCAGGATGATGTATTGGGAATTCATGAGCATACGATCGTTATCACTCGTACTTAATAAGATTCAGCGTGTTCATGACAACTATTTCAGCAAAACTTACATTTACCATCTGCTTTTCTTTCTGTTAATGTTAATGGAAACAGGTAGGCTGGTGTAACTTGCTAGAATCAGAAATTAACAATGACAACCGGATTTCTCTCAGTGTCATTGTGACCTCACCCAGACTTTTAAAAAGCCATCTATGCACTCTGTTTTTACGAATATGTCTTTGTTTTCTACAGTATTATCAGCAGACATCATGACAATTCCGTGTAAAGTACATTTACTTTAAGTTGATCTTGTTTATTTGGGAATCAAAACACATTTTATAGCTGATATATAATTTTCTGTTCGTTTAGTATGGCAGGAAATTATTGCCCTTAGTAAGTCTATTTGCGGGGAGAAAGCGGCCATTAGCCTTCGCTGCCTTCGGAGAAACTGTACAGGGTGTCTGAAGGCGTCCTCTCCTACTATTCGTCCTTTACCCAAAGTAATTTCCTGCAATAAAGGTAAAGTGGGCAAGCTAATGGTGTAAGTACTCTGTAATACACAGTTGTGTCATTGATGTAAGTCGTGAACTACTATCATTTGGAAGACTATAAGCATGTTGGCACGAGGTGTTACCTTCGGTCATGTGGACCTTAGAGATTATTGGTCTCTTGGTGCTAGCCGTGGACTGTTGTTATTTGGATTGTAGAAGTCTTTTAGTACTAATCGTAGACTGCTGTCATTTTGATTGTAGAAGTCTATTAGACTTGCACTGCTAGCCGTGAACTGCTGTTGTTTAGATTGTAGAAGCATGTTGGCAAGATGCGTTGCCTTCAAATTATTGCTCTTTTGTAGCAGATGGATCTCTGCGGATCTCAGTTCCATTGATATCCGTTGGTAATCCATCATAAGTGCTGCAGTTTGCGATATAATCCTGTGATTATAGTGGAAACCTGATGTTTTGCTATATCCTTCTCTTGTATTAGTTTCTTAGTATTTGTGACCACCTTCATGCTGAAGCAGAACGGTAAAGAATTCATATCAACAAGCTTACATTTTAGCAACATTTTCCCACCACCGGAGTTCTGTAGTCGTATACCGTATTGAGAAAATTTTATTGAGCCAGCTCTGTAAAACAAAATTGTTTTCTAAACTGTGTTAACCGATAGTCAATCTCATTCTGAGATTTTTATGTTGCCCAGACGCGACAGTTGTGGAGCGTGCGGGTGAGCAACTGCAACGGAGGGATGCTTTTTCTGGTCTCTATCCTGCTTTCCTAGCTCACTGCAGATTGACTGGGTTAGCTAATTTATGCTATTGGAGAATCGATGTTAGAATACGATCTGTGTATTCTCGATCTTTCTGGCTCGGCATTTTGACTAGAAAACCAAGATATGGTGATTTGTCTTGACAGTAAGTGGTAAGACGTGATGACTCTCCTGCCCAAGACCGCCCGAAAACTAATGAATAAATCTGAAATATTCCAATAATTTCAAGACCAACTTAAAAAAGCAGAGAGAGGAATATTTGTAAATAATCCATTACAACATCACAACAGTCCTTTCCTTGTCACATCGTCAGATTTATTGTTATCTTAAACCAAAAAGGTTGCTTATTCAGGATGCTTCTAAGAAACCGTTCCATCAAGCACAAAACATAGTATCTGAATGTATGTGAAGTATATGAAGTTTCATGAGCACGAGAGGAAACCCTGCCCTTGTGTAACTTTGCAGAGAACACAAGATAGCACTTTCGTCGTGTAGACAAATGCAAACTACAGTTTGTCTTTTAAAATCGCATTGAGAATCTGCAACATACTTAAACATACTTAAGAGCTTTTGTGCTCAAATGCATCATCATCATCATCATCATCATCATGGCAGCTGTTCACGCCATTGCTGGCGGGTAGCCTCCACAATCTCCTCCACGCATCCCGACCTTGTGCACTTTGCATCCACGTGCTGCCAGCCTTCTCCTTGATCTCATTAGCTCTGCTTCTTTCTCTTACCGCCACTCAGTAGTTTCCTTGGCCCATCTGTTGTTTTCCATTAGGGCGAGATGTCCTGCCCACTGGCCTTTTGTGAATACAACTTTCTCGATGAGGTCTCTCACTTTGGTTCTTGATCTTATAACTTCATTCTTGATCTTGTCCTTCCAAGTAATGTTCAGCATTGCTCTTTCCATGCTCCTCTGGGCTACCGCAAGCTTGTGCTTCTGATGTTTTGTCAGTGACCACGTGTCAGCCCCAAAAATGCATAGGGACGAAAATTTTCGGCTAATTGGCATAGCTAAATCGTCTTTCCAGCTAGGTGTGTTGCAGTCTGTCGACGTGAAAACAAGAAACCAGAACTCTGTAAGCAAACAGAGTTCGTTTTTCATTTGCACTCTTCCAAAAATGTTATGTTTATTATGATTATTGCTTATGAATTATTACGATCCATGCTTTTTATAAAAAGGTTGCCATTTATTTATACTTTCCTTTTTGACGATTCATTTTGACGATTGGTTGAGGAGAAAAACTTTTAAGTTTGTTTTTAGCGTAATGTCGCAAATTTTCAAGGCGAACTTCAAGTTTTTTGCCACGAAAATATTATTTTGAGTTTTTGAAACTTCTAATTCCGTGTGGGTCTATTTTTTAAAAAATGTAGGTATAAGTGTGTCTTTAATTATTTTTTTGTTTGATGTATTACATTTTTGATTTTATTATCTGCTGTGAATTTTTTCCTTTCACGTAATCCTATTTGTTATTTGGTAGCAGCATTGTATGTTCCTTTTCTCCACAAGGCTTTGGCTTTAACAGAAAGGCTGACTGAGGCAGAAATACAGGTATTTGAGTATGCTTGGTATTATGATTCGACTGTCAAGATGAGACCTCTGTGAATAGATCCGTCTCTCGTTTTAATACCTTAGTAAAGTCAGACAGGCCTTAGTTTTTCCTTGCAAAGCTATATGGACATGCACTGTGCCTGGAAGGTGTGGTAGTTATCGTATATTTTTATCATGTTCACTTAATATCATCTCGTGATACACCATACCTCCTGTATCATACAGTTTTACTTATAGATAAACATTTTATTGTCTTCGCCACTGTTCTTACTGTCTTTACTTGTTTTTCATTCTCGTCCCCGTTGTTTCTGCCTTTTTGTTATTTATTTGGGTTCTTTGTCCCGTTTGTCTCAAAATTTGATAGGTCGTAATTCTGAGCTACAATGTCAGTACTTTTCAAATATTTCGTTTGTCTCTGTTAAGTCAGCTAATGGAAGCCATGACAGTGATCACGATGTTTATTTATTGAATCTGTAGGCATTAACTACGTCATCCAAACCCGGTAATTCTTATGGCAATTTGAATAATGGTTCCACACTTGGACAATATACAAAGAATGCAGGTTCTGAAGATCAGCCTATCCATGTCGTTATGGCGCCCCAGAAAGGTATTGCAGTATTTTTTCACATATTGTCCTTTCCGGATTCATGATTATAATGAATATGATTTTTCTTTACTGTAATTGATAATTATTACATGAAGCAACCTATTCAGTACATAAGCTATGGATTAAATCTGCCCTTGCCTTATTCATACGATAGTGCTTATTAATTATAATATGTGATGTTTAACAACGATAGTTATGTTTACTTTTAACAGCCATGACTACATGTATAGTTTAAAAACGTAAGTCAAAATCGTCCTTTTCTCATTGATAGTGATGAACGTATTGGTTAATTTGCTTGGGTTTTATTCTTTTTGTGCAATTACCAATTTTCCTTTTGGTCATCCTGCAATTAGCATCCATTGCCCTCATTCTTAGAGATTGTGCGTGATGGGGGGGGGGGGGGGAGCGTTTGGTATGGAGATCTGGAGGTTGTTCTTTACCATTATTGATATTACAAAGGTTATGCTATGAAGATTTATTGACTGTTATCAGTTCTCAGAGCCACCCTGGTATTGTGGATAAGACAACGAACTTCGCACACTAGTGGTCGCAAGTTCGAATCCGCTTCACCACAAACAAAATGCCATTGGCGAGAGAAGGTAACAGGAGCCTACTCTCATAAAGAGCCCAGTTCCTAGTAACTTACCCAACCCTGGCATGGGAGTCAGCTACGCTCAGTGCCTAGTATGCTAAAAAGCTGTTTCCAATTCTATTGTTCCTGGACAAAAAGCGAATTTCGACCCGCTTCGCGTTAGTTATGCTCCTAAATAAGGAGAGCAGACAGGTTCTTATAGAGAGACCTGGAACCAAATAAGGACAGTAACCACTCGTCAGAATGGAAGTAAAGGACAATTGCAGAGGCAAGAACAGATGGAAACACAGACTGAAAGCACAAAAGAGGACGGAGGCAAAAAATAAGGTAAAGAAAGAGGACAACGGAAATAAATATATTCATGGACGAATCGTTCTCCTCTCCAAAAAAGTGTTAAATTCACTACTGTAATATTTTACATACTTACCGTATTGCATAATTGCGGGCCATTCCTTTCATTTTGGTAGCCATAGATGATGCTCTAAATGACTGTAAATTGTTTCACACGTGGCTCTACTTTTCTTCTACTTTGTTCAGTTGTTTTATGATAAATAGTACAAGGCACGCATCACAAGAAAGACTTCTACTAAGCTCTGAAATGTCGTTTCCTTTTATTGTGTAGCATATCATTAGTTTCTTTTAAGTTCGTCTCTCTGCTGACACTATCACATGATATTTCTAATTTGGTTAATGTTACAGGTTCATTCTTCAGGGAACAGTTTTGGAGCACTGTTCGATTTTTGATTGGACTGTTTTTAGTGCTGTCAGTGATTGAGTCACAGCTGCAAATGAAAAGTAAGCTTGCATATATCCGCACAAATTAATATGTCTCGATAATCATTCGTTCCATCGATCTTTAATCCTTTTATTCCTTTGTTATGCGCTCATTTCTTTGTTTTTGTCAGTTATTAATTCATTTCTTAATTCGTTTTTTGATAAGTTTGATTACGAATGTATTTGTGTCTTGACTTATTCATTGTTTCTGTCTTCCGTTCCTGTTTTTTATTATTAATTCACTACATTGTTTCCTCTTTCATTCATTTGTGTGTTTTTGAATTTAACTTTCCTTCCTTCGTTCATTCATTTTTTTAAATTCATTTATTTGTTCATTTCTTAAATCATTTATTGATATATTTATTTATCTATTTATTATCCATTTATTTTATTCATATGTGTACTCATTCAGTCCTTTACATCTACATTTATTGATTCCTTTATGCATTTACTCATTCATTTATCAGTGTATTGATTCATTTCGTCATGCATACATTGGTTATCCATTTGTTCATTATGTGATTGCTTTTTTCATTCGTTCGCCTGTTCATGTAGTCAATCATCTATTTATTTAAGCATGTGCCTGTCCATAAACCGGCTACCCACTATCGTTCCATTCCGTCCCGTACGTCAGCCCACACCTTCCAGTTCATTTCACGATCGTTAATCTGTTTGGCTGTGAAAAATGGAAAGAACAGATATGTTGTACTTGCAGCGGTTCCTTTCTTGCTTATCTCGACATTAAATTTTTATTGTCATAAGTGCGCTCATTCCAGTTAATATATATTTAATTAACTTCAACCCTTAATTTACTTCAACCCAAAACATGATCCTACACGTTGTTTCTTATGAGCATGTGAATTGTGAATTGGATTTGTTATGACTAATGATAAGCAGAAGAACCAAGAGCTTTATTTATCAAATGTCAAACGTGATCGTTAAAAGAACTTACAGGTGGACATATCTTATTCTTTCCAACCTCGTAACGTGTCATGATTCTGATATCTTTCCGTTGGTCCTGATAGAAATCTGCTATTTTTTCATGCAGTGACAACCAATCAGAAAGAGATCATGCCGGACCAGTCTGACAAGCGATATAAGTTTTCTGATGTACAAGGTGTAAGTACTTGTATTGCTGCAGCAATCTTAATCACCCAATCGACTTTTGTGACGCGAGGCAACATCCAGACGTGATTAAGTTCATAACTTGAAAAGCCTGTATTTAGACTTGAGGGGCAAATAGTACTTACTCAAGTCTTGGGAAAATAGGGACCCTTGCCCACTATTTTGTTGTGTGAAGTTTAGTTTAAACAAATTCCATGTTGTAAAATACATGGTCTTCTTTTCCATAAGTTCCTTTCTGCAAAAAGCATTGTGGACATGATTGTAAATTAGGTCTTTCTTGTTTTCCTGCAAATTAGTGAGCATAATCAACGATTCGTTTCTTGGATGCAGTATCGTCGAGAGTGCTGGGGTAGCCGGGGATTATTTCCGGGGCCCGGCCTCGATAAAGGTCCGCGAAAAATGCTGCTTATGCTCGACAATTTTTATCAAGATGCTTGGTAGACGCTCATTGAAATCTATCAATGACTTGTTTGTTTGTTCGCCGCATTAATTCTATTGTCTGACGTTTGATTCTATTGTTTTAGCCTTGTATATTTTTAAGTCGTATGTTGGCTTTATATTGTTGTTGACTATGGTTATGTTTATGTAACATAATTTCAATACTTGCGAAAATTTGAGCTTGACTTCGTCTAGCGCTCAAACTTTGGCTCATGTCATGTATAGCCCCAGGGCCCCAGCTCGCTCTCGACGGGCCTGCTTTTGTATAAGGCACAGATATTTTATACGAAATTTTATCACTTCCCAAAAAGGCTCCATGGTATTTACTTTACGCAAAACGACGTATGGCTTGTTTACTTAACCCTGAGTTCACCCGACAGGGCAAGAAACTCGGTCAAACGGGTTAACCTACTGTGATCGCATGAAGTCGGTAGACTCGCATAGGTTGAATGGCAATTCGTGCGCGCTTTCATGTAGAAGGTTATCTGTCTCTAAAATTAATTTGCCCTATTCAACCTGGAAACTTGTCAATGCGTGTTTATATAAGACAGGCAGAATGCCCGAGATGATACCTCTTTGAACACTGATCTCGATTTTCTGTGTAAAGACTGCGATGGAAAATTATTTGCTGTATTAAAGTGTTTATTTGATTCACTTGAAGAGGACCTGTTATTTGGCAGAAGAAAATTTACATGCTGTTGGAATATGATGACAGTGACAGTAAAGGCTTTTTTTACATTTAGCAAATTTAGCCTTAAAGAAAAGAAATTTTGTGCTTGTGACGTTGAGCACAACCAAGAGAGACAAACAACTGTTGGCAGTAAGATGCACTGGATGTAGTATAATTTGTCTGACTGATGTTGATTTTCCATGCTTCTTCTAAATTACGTAAAAACGCATACTTTCCTTCATGAAAATGTCCCAAGACAATGACAGTGTAGATGATGAAAGTATTGGTGATGTATTGAGTGGGTTTTTGTTGTCTTTTTAAGGAACAGCTGGACAAGCCATTTTACATTGCATGTTATTAATTTTATTGCGCCTGTTAAGATCCTGTTAACGCGGAATCGTCATATTTGTTTAAAACCAAAGATTTTTAAGATTTCTTTTATGAGAACAACGTGGCAGAAAGTCAGAGGACATAGCATCTGTCTGGAAAGCAGAAGCGAGGATTCAACCTCACCTTGGATTGAACAGTCCACCCCCCGTCCCGCCCCCACTTCAGATTTTTCGTAGTGTTTCACTCTTGTTCCTAAGCGTATCAAAAGTACTTATTTCGTAAGTCTCTTTACGTCGAACAACGTGATGGGCAGGTTAACATTCCTTTATCTCACATCTGATTCTAGAGTATTCGTTCGACTTTGCCTGCTTGCACTGCATGTCTTTTTTTGTCAATATCAATTTTGGTTCCTCTTATATTTATCCAAAAGTAGATTCTATTGTGTCAGTTTTTCAGACGAGTGTGATCCTGAGATGATAAAATCCTGTCACGCGGAATAAAAATTATCAGACAGATCTCATTAAGAAGTGACTTTTATCCTTGTACCTGTCTGTGTGAGGACGTAATGGTTCTATTGTAATTTTCTGTGTGAGGAACTAACGGTGTTTCTGTACCTTCCACCTGAGAAAGTAAGTATTCTTGTACCTTTCATGTTGAATTAACAGGTCGATGAAGCAAAACAAGAGCTGCAAGAAGTGGTTGAATTCCTCAGGTCGCCAGAAAAGTTTCAAAAACTGGGAGGCAAGCTGCCAACAGGTAAATCGTTGCCCTCGTTTTCAAAAGACCACTGTCGGTTATTTATGTCCTTTCTTATCGTAACAAAAATCTTCTAATTTATAACACAGAGAGACACTGCTGTGACCGAGCACCTATTGTTTGGGGGGTGTAGAAAGTGACAATGCTAGACCCCAATACGTATGAGACAGATGCATATTCTGGGTCGAGGGGAGGTTGGAATCCATGAAAAAATTTCAAGGTCACTCTTTTCTTAGTGCTAGGTAACGTCCTTTTACCAAAACTGAACTCTCTTTTTCAGCTAAGTAACATTCTGTTGCCTGTTAACATCAATGATGAAAATATTCTTCTCTATAACTTTCTTTCAAATGCACGCCAGTTCTGTTTTTACCTACTCCTGGATGAAAAAGAGTTGCAAAAATACGTAATGATGATTCAAATTTTTGAAAAAAGCGGATTAATTCAAATAAATTAATCTTTAAACACTACTTCTTCTCGCCTTTATTTTTGTCCATTTATCAGCTAGGCTATTGACGTCAATATTGTCGACAATGTCATTTTCACAAATGATCATCATCAGGCTATCAAGTCGATCATCGGTCATTGTTGATCTCAAGCATGTTTTCATCAGCTTCATTCTTGAAAATGAGCGTTTGTTACTGGCGACTGACACTGGTGCAGTTAAAGTAAGTTAGTAAGCTGTGGAAAGATGTGGATAGAGATACCTTCTACCCATTAGTGCTTTAGCTGCTTTGAATATCGATTTTGCCTCCATCTTTTGAGTCTCAGCTAGCATGTAGCAAAGATCAGTGAACAGCAAATCAGGATATTTGAAGTGTCTTGGAAACTTCTCACTCAACTCGATGCAATTGGCTTTACTCAACAGTGAGTCTTTCAATAATTTTAAACATCTCAGCGCGGTAATGGTTTTTCAAGGCATAGAATTGATCATTATGGACATTCTCGTCCAACATTGTGTGCACTGTTCTTGGCCTATGTCGGTTGGCACACTCTCTCTCCAGATCGATTCCGTACAGGTTATTGCACCGATTAATGGCAATGGTTATGATCTCATTCACAGCTTCTTGATCTTGTCGTATTCTCTCGAGAATCTCTACTGTTCTAATCTTCTACCTTATCAAGTCAGTGCCATTGTTGACGTCAAACTCGATTTCTTGGACTTCCATGGCTTCTTTTTTGAACGCTAGCATGATAATCTTGAAAAACATAAGACTTAGGATAGTATCAAATGACTTTTAACTTTGTACAAACTGTGGTGACAGTAAGACAAGCATCACAATCGCATTATCTGAATCTCGCATGTCATCAAGCAAATCGACTAATTCTTCATGACAAGACAAGACAGCTTGAATTGCTTCAGCTCTCCGCGTCCGAAAAGCTGAGACCGAGGTACGTTCTTCAGCGAGACTGCATTCCGTACCTTTATCATACAATTCTAGTATTTTTGGAATTGGGAAGCACCCCCCTACCCTACCCCGTATAGAAATCGTCAGATTTTTGGAAAATTCCGTGAAAAAATTTAGCTGTCGGTAAAAATAGAGAAGGTGAAATATGTTTCAGTGAAAAGATAACTTGTTTGGCTTTGACATTCTCCAAAATTTGTAAACTGAATGATATACCTTTTCATCATGGAGGCCTGTGGATCTTATATTCCCGCTAAAGTTTGTTTTGGTACACTGGAGGAGCTTTATACTTTCTTTTTGACATCTAGAAAGTGTAGTGACATTCTGCAAGATGTCCAGAAAGAAGCTGGCATAGGAAAGGTACACAGGCCCTACAGAGTCTCAACAACAGGATGATGGTCACATCAGAAGGCTCTGGAGACTGTCTTTGCCCAATCTGGCAAGCTGTATGATTGCTTTAGAAATGCATTTGAGCACTGCTTAACACCTGAGCATAGCAAAGAAACAGTTACTGATGCAGAAGCCTTACTGCAAAAAGTATCTTGCTTCGATATGGTCGTAATGGCTCATATAATTCACAAGATATTCGCCATCACCGATCCTGCATCCTTGCATCTACAGTCTGAAAAGATTGACATTCTAACAGCAATAAGACTGGTTGAGACAGCGCGAGCACAGCTCGTCAAACTTCGAGGTGAATTTCAAAATGTTTTGAAAGAACCAAAAGGATTTTGTGCAGCTTATGAAATAGAAGAACGTGATTTCGCATAGAGAAAACTTAGAAATAAAAAGAAGATGCCGGGTGAAGTTTGCAGTAATGAATGGGAGGGAAATGCTCAAAGTCGATAAGAAAAGAAATCTTTATCTCCGCGACTGACACAGTAGTATCGTCTCTTAGAAGGCACTTTACATCACATAAAGAGATTTTAGCTGATTTTGCATTGCTGGATCAGGAGAGATTTGCAGAAGATTTACATTGCATAATGAGTACAGAAGATTTGCCTTCAAATTCTCTCTACAACGTCGCAGAAAACTATGGCTTGGATGAATGGAAACTAAGAGTGGCATACAAATCGGTTATAGAAAGCTAGCGGAGGATCAAAGAAGCAGCAAGCAAAGTACAAACTAACGACCTAACATGGTCAGAAAATTTAGATATCAAAAGAGAAAATTTCGTTACTGTGCTGCAACGTATTTCAAAATATAACTTGCAAACAGCATATAAAAATCTCTACAGTCTTTACAAACTACTTGTAACATTACCTATTGGATCAACAAAGTGCGGGCTTTCATTCTTAAAGCTGAAGATAGTTAAAAACGGGTTGCGATAATCTATGGGTCAGCCTCGTCTATATGTACTGATGCTCACTAGCGTTGAGCGTGAACTGTTGTCCTGTGTTGATTACGAGGCAGTTATTGACGCATTCGCAAGATAACCGCTCTTGAGAAAGCTACTTATGCTGTAAAAACGAAGCATTAAATCAAAAGAAATTCCCAGGATTATATAAATTTGCTTTATTTTTTTGCGTCCTAATTTTGGATAATTCCAAAGATGACGTAAAGTCACGTGCCAAACGTATCTACTATTTAATGAGCCAAGATAACCATTATCAAAAAGTGGACTTTTTCGGAAAATCTTAGACCTTCCCCCCCCCCCGCTCTATAGGCACCACGACGCCCCCGCATCACGGAGGAAAGGTTTGCGTTCTTTACATTGTCACATATATGACAAGGAGATCAATGAACTCATTTTGTGATGTTTTGCTTAGTTACGTAATGTTATATTTTTCGAATGGCTTTGGAAGAGATTCATTCGTCGAGAAAAGGAACCCAGCGAGACAAGAGTGCCACTAGCTGTTGGTAGTTTCCTTGAGAGTCATCACCTCTGTCACAAAAGGCTAGGGTTTTTCTTCCTAGATATTTGCAGACATCTATTAGCAATGCTACAAGCTTTCTATTTTGCAAATGATCCTTCTCTTATTTGACCAGGCGATCTCCGTTTGCCTTGCTGATTGAAATTTCAACTTGTCTCTTGGGATTACGAAAATTTTCGAGTTTGTCAGCAGCAGCTTCATGGGAAGCACTTCCAAATCGACCAGCGAACTACCCGGGCTTTTTGACGCCTCGATCTTCTGCATTCAGATACATTTTCTTTTCTCTTGTCAATTTCCCAATTCTATCTTCAGGATCCCGTCCAATTAAAGATGGGTTGAGAACTACTTCATTTGCGTCAAGTCTCGATTCGGCAATCCTGGTAAAATCACGATTGCAAGCCTCCACCAGTTCTTCTAACATTTTGCCAAGTTTCAAAGTTAAGTCCTGGACATCGGCGAGAAGAAAGGTGCTTTGTGAACTCTCTTCCAATTCTTTATCAAACTTTTGACCTTGCTGAAGCAAATGCATAATACTGGAGAGAATCGCAACTACTTCAATGTGTGTCTCAGAAAGTGAGGTTGCAAAAGTTTCTTGTTTGTTTCTGTACTGAAAATAGAAACTTCACATTTGACTAAAAGTAATGCTCACCACTAAATCGACAAGTTCTAGTTGTTTAATTAAAGAAGTGATTTAGTTTCACATCTTCTATGTAATAGGAAGGAAACAACATACAGAAACTTCTGAAGTAATGAATTTGTTTTAATGACTTCAGTAGGATTTACTGAGATAAAAACTAGAAGAAAGTATACCTAAGCGAAATATTTTGGCAATAAAGAAGGGAAAGTATGTTTATAAGAAGAACTAACTGATTTATTACCGTTTCCTACTCTATAAAGACGAAACTGGTAATTCGCCACTCTCCCTTTCTGATTTCCTGAACGGTGTAGAATTGTGGTTGCAGACTTCAATGTTTGATATTTCTCCCACTTTATCAAGCTGTTAATCTGAGCCACTTGCATTCTATTTCCTACTCCACTCGAAATCCCAGATTCATGTTATCTTCCACATCCTTTTGCCCTCTCACAACATCTTCTTCCCTCCCCATCTAAAGTTTTTTCCGGTTCCTTTGCAATGGCCATATCATTGCTTTCCTGCAAAGTTTTCGCAGCCTCAAATGGATTTTTACAGCACCCTCGATTTGATAGCGAATAGACTTGTGCATTTTCAGAATATTGCGATGGAAGGTTTCATTATTGTCTGACAGGGTTTGAGCCCCATGCAAACTTTCAATGATTTCTTTCTCGTGTTTAATTAGGAAGTGACAGAAGTTCTTTGTTATATTTTACGTTTTACACCAATGCTGAGCATCGCATTTGAAGAATTTTGCTCAAAAATCATGCAAACTATTCACCTACTGTAAAAAATATAAATTTTGGCTTCAACATTATTTTGTACAACTATCGTGCTTGTCCCAGTTACCCATGCACTAATTTCAATGGTTTTCGGACTGTCTCTCAGAACTGGCCCGCACTTTATAATCGCTCCTTTTCAAGATTACTTTATTTGGCAGGAGCTCCACTCCAGTTTTAAAACCTCGAGGCGAACCAATTGGTTTTCGTTTTCTAGAAGCAATTTCTTGCGGGAGCCGCAGTGATATTTAAAAAATTGCAACAAACCAATCATTGATGCAGCTGAACAGGGCTTAGAAATGGCTTTTTCAAATATTTTTACGAGACAATTAACAGGCAACTCAAAACCTGTTCTGTGTTTTTTCTTGGGCTTGGGCTGTTACAACATATTAGTTTGGCATGACTGCCATACTGTCTTCTTGATGCCGGAAAATTTAAGATGTTCACGAAAGAATAGAGAAAGGAGTTGGGAAGTCTTCTGGCAAATCATGGTCTCTGCCAGGAAGATAAAGAACTCAAATCCATTCCGTTGTGGGTGAAATGTCAGATAATTTGGAAAGCTGGGGGAAAACGCAAGGTTTTGGTCTGCTTAGACCCTGTCATTTTACATCCCATCGGTTCCCAAATAGCCTTAGAGAAAGGCAAACGGTCATCATCCAGTTGGGTAAGTTGAATTTGAAGACGACTTTAGGCCTAATCTGAAGGGCGTGACCATGCAAAGCTTTGTGGGGACTACGCTTCCAGAGCCCAAATTTTTAGCCCCGTCTTCAGCTATCCTTGGATCTGCGCCTGGATATTGCAAGGTAACAGTGTGAATATGTACCTTGAAAGCAATCTTAGTTCAGGCATTGGTCCAGGAGATTTATATTGCGCAATGCTAGTCCATTACATTGGTGTGTGCATTAATTGTTGTTTAGGTGTTGTTCAAGGTTTAATTATCTGGAAGCTGCTAGTTGCAGTGACAGGATTTTGTATGTTTTGTTCTTTTTCTTTAGTTGCTTTGCACAGAAACTTTTTAAAGACATTGTTACCATTGTGCCTGGACATCTTTTTATTTCCTTAGGTCTGCTATTAATTGGACCTCCTGGTACTGGTAAGACACTGCTCGCAAGGGCTGTCGCTGGGGAAGCAGGAGTTCCCTTTTTCTTCTGCTCGGGGTCAGAATTCGACGAAATGTTTGTTGGTGTCGGAGCTGCGCGTGTGAGAAACCTTTTCAGTGAGTGGAAAAGCATATTTTCCTAAAAACATTGTAGTTGTTTGTTCTCTAAAGCTTAGGTTTGGTTCAATTTGTGAATTTGGGTAATTATGTAGTAGTATCCCTCTCTATGGAAATCTATAATTATTGGATTTGTACTTGTTTGTTGACGCTTGCTTGAGGACTGCTTTAAACGTTACATTTATCGCGTTTCAAATAAGATAGCTATTATATGCTGCCCAGTTAGGCATTTTCTGTTTGGAGTTTACAGTTGCAGAGCACTAAGTTCAGGCTATATATTTCCAAATTTGGCGAATGATACGTTTGAACGAGGCATAAAGCAGATTTTATATTCCGCAATTGCAGGCACTATTTCTCATTCCTGGTGCACTTTCCTGATGCATGATTTGGAGTCAATGCGGTATTGTGAATCATTGCCAATTGATACCTTTGTAAAGCAGAATTGCTGACGAATGCCCAGTACCTGTTGATATTTTTTATTTTCTGCCTTTGCATTGAATGCGATGTCACGTGACTCTGTTCTCTGCTACGAAAAACTGATTCGAAGCAACACAATTCTTCTTTAAAAGGCTTTTCTTAGAAGTGTCTATTAAAATGATTCATTGACCGAGCAAGTGCTGATTGGCAGTGCAAAGACCTTATCAGCGTATAGAAGTGAAAATGCAAGCAGTTGTATGTCATGTAGTTGTAAAGAAGAGGCAAGCACTACTATGGGTCTGTATAGCATTTTCCTCCTTGCATTGCAATGCGGGAGTAGTGCCTTGTAATGATTTTATTAGTAACCTAGCTACCAGACCAGCAATCTTTTGTTTGCTGGGATAGTCCAAAGCACGTGCCGAAAATGTAAAAATGCATCCTAAATATTTCTGTGTTTGTTGTGAGGCAAAATCAAATCGTCAGTTGATACCGCTTTCTTTTAGCCCGAAAATGTAGCATTTAAGTTATAAATGAAAAGTTGGTGTGCTAAGGTATTGAACAGTGTAAGCATAGTCTTTGACTGAAATTGTTGTTTTCTTTTCCTAAGATCAAAATTCTAAGCTTTGATGTTTTAATCAGTCGAGCCGAAGCTGCTTGATTACAAATCACATATTTTGCTGACGTAGCAAATGTGTCGAATGATTTATACTCTGACCGCTAATGCCTTAAGGTGTATTGCTTTACACAGATGCACGAGTATTCAACTAATACCCAGTGAACGACATTCTTTGTAGTCCTAGTGAATACAAAACGCGCAGCTTGCATTGTGCGCTTACACCTAGACTTGTCTTGGAATTGCTTTCCTCGTTGTGTGCTGAATATATAATGATGGCATGGAAAATACTCTGTGCTATTTTTGATATTTTGTTATGGTGAGTGCAATTCAATGCTATTACGAGTGAAAATTATTTAGCTAAACCTGCCAAAGTGTGGTTTGTAGGCACATTTTATAAACGTTCGTCGTACTTTTAAACTTGTGAATTTTCTATGTTGAGCTCCCCTTTAACCCTCCGCCGCTGGGATTTTTTTGTGTTTGATTACATTTTTCGTAACTTTTCCAAACAAGCCCAAGCTTATTCATATGTTCTTGTTTTGCTTATAGATGCGGCAAAAGAACATGCACCGTGCATAGTATTTGTTGATGAATTAGATGCAATTGGCGGGACAAGGATTCCAAATGACCATCAACCGTATTCACGAATGACACTAAATCAGTTACTCGTCGAGTTAGATGGGTGAGTTTATTTTATGAATTTCATGTATGGTTGATCTTAAACTTCCCTGGATTAGCAATGATTCCTTACATTTCGAAAAGCAAATCAAGGAGTGTGTCGGGGGTGTTTTACTGCCTTAAGTCCGTATGTCGTCTATGGTACATGCACGATTTTGCCATCGACTCAAAATGATGTGTTGCTTACCGCGCACAAAAGTATGATAGTTAATGATGTGAAGCCAGGTACGTAGGCCACACTTCCCAAACGTTGGTCGACCGAACCAAGCAGCATGTAGCAGGACACATTCGCACAGCTTCGACCAGCGTTCGCCAGCATCCCTTGCGACTTTGTAGTCTTCTCCTATGACTAAGGAAATGTTACTTTGCTATAGGACAGCATATACAGTTCATCCTGCTACGAGCTGTATAGTGACGACATTTTTTCGGTTGTTGCTAAACCAAGCTCAAAATTTCATCTTGGTGTTTTGGAGACGGTTTACATTCGGGAGCATAAACCTAGCACGTGTCCACAGAAAGAATTTGTGGTTCCTCTCCGGTTGTTCCACTGGTTTGATTTGACGGCTATCTAATTTTTTTCCTTGTTCTTTCATTCCTTTGTGCCTTTTCTCTTTATCCTTTCTCGTCCAATACTTGGTTCGTTGCTTTCTTATTGGTCAATTTTGGATGCTATCTTATTTTACAAATTCTGCTATGTTTTCTGTTACTGTCCAATCTATGTGATCTGTGTCAGACGAAAAGCTTTATAAATATGAGTTTTGCTTAAGACAGTTTTGATGTATTTCTTGGGCACAGAAACAATGGAATACTGGTTTATTGCCTTCGTTGAAAGTTGCAGCAATAAAATTATGGTTCTGATTGAGGGACTTGAGAAGAAACCTGCTTGCCAAAATGTCTGTACGCTATAGAAAAAAGGTCATGTTCTTTAATAAGGCATATGATGTCTTTTGACTAAGACACTATGGGCCAAATATTCGTTTATATTTTTTACCTCGCAAAAGGGCTGAGATGTTTTAGTTTAAGATTACTTGCAGTACAAAAGTCCAGCAATGCTGTGAATTATCGGGCGTGAGATTCGATGTCCTCAGTCATTGATATATTGGCTCTTGGTATGTTTTGCAATATGCGCCTACTGGGAACAGTCAACATGAATAACACTTAATATCTCTAGTAAATGACAGAAAGATCCCATAATTACTTACATCCATGTGTATGTAGTGGATAATTCTTGGCTTGGGCTGGTATAGTCTCACTCGAAATGAATAAACTTGGGTTAAAAGTAGCCAGATGGATTCGATGTATGGATAATATGAGTAATATTACATATGAGCTGCAGACTGTAACTTCTGCTCTCAGGGAATAAACGCTGATGTGGCGTAAAAAAATGTTTTCATCGATCATAGATATATTGTGAAGAACATGGATAAATTTTGCATGTACTTTGGCTTAGGTACTATAATCATGAACAGGCATGCAGGACGTTGATTTCAATTTTCTCCCATGGCCCTAGACTATATCAGGCGCATAGCTGTGGAAGAGTCTGCTGAATTCAGATACAAGAATCCCCTTGCTTGTTGCTCCCAGTCGATACAAACGAACAGAAATTCTCGTTGCATTTTGAGTATGTAAATGTTGGCAGGATTTAGGATTGTCCTTAACATTTTTGAAAGCAATTACGACAAAACTCGGGATTTAAATTTTGATGATTCAATAATGATTCTTTAGTACTTTAAATAAACGCGGAACTTGATTTTTCGTTAAGTCACGATTTTCTGCCATAAGTGTTATGCTCACTTATATGCCTTTAAGCCTGGTTCACACTTGTCGTAATTTGCGTAAGAATGGGGAAGTCGGCGATTATCGTGCTTCTAACCTTTCTGCATTCACGCCGACTACCCCGATTCTTACGCAAAATATAACAAGTGTGAACCAGGCTTTAAGTAACC
>JANTCA010016066.1:6528-25392 GCA_024741275.1 Chironex yamaguchii | reverse complement strand
ACCTACATACCGAGCTTCACATCGGCACAAAAATTCATATACTACTAAGCTTTTTTGTGTGGTAGGTACACAATCCTGTATACCTAAAACATCCTTGGATAAAACCTGCGAGGGAGAGACAGACTAGGGAAAGTTAGGGTCGGTTTAGATCTGGAAGGGGCTGTGTAGATCATATCTACACATTGAGGCAAATATTGGAAACTCGCCGTTTCCAATATTTTCAGGTGCCCCACGTATATTGCCTTATTGGATTATGCGGCCGCCTTTGACAGCTTATGCAGAGTATTTGGGGCATGTTGAATCAACTGGGTCTTCCACCAAATCTGTGAAAAATCATTTTCGCCATGTACTCCAGCACCTTTTGTCAGGTCAAAGCATACGGAGAAGTGACCAGAATTTTGAGTTGACAATAGTGGAATCCTCTCACCGCTCTTATTCAATATAAAGTTGACTGGATCCTTGCCTGAGTATTGAATTTTTAAATCAGCTTTGCGGATGATAGAACACTTTGCTCTAAAAGTATACTTTCTATAAATCTTTATACTTTGTATTAAACAAATTATTTACATTTATATTTATTACACTAGAAGTTTATTATACGAACCATGAAAAATTATTGTATTTACTAATCTATTGCTTTTTCATTTTGGATACATCAGATTTCAATTGTAAGGAGGATGCCTAATCTTGAAATTCTAAGCTTAAGGTAGGCATTGAGAATTATCAATGTTTTTTTTAAATTGTTTTTATTTTTTGCATATATGAAATATATATATTGAGAGAGAAGAAACACTAATAGACGACAAACGGTAAATTCGTTACTCAGAGTTTCACGTCACGATGGACGATCTTCAGACGAATTGAATTTCATTAATTATAAATTGCTTATATATACAAATTGTTATTGGGGTTTTGCGATTTTACTGACAAGAAACTTATTCCCGTGACGGCACTTAGATACAAGCTCGGTACGTTTGTTAAGTATGAGTCTCTTTGTTTGCTGCGGGTTTATCTGCGCCCACTGTGGCAGAGACTGTCACTCTAGAGTGGGCCTCTGTAGCCACTCCCGGCGGTTCCGTGGGCTATGCAACCTGTAATATGCTGCACCATCGTCAGCCATGACGAACAGATGCCGACGATGACGATATATATATACGACGATGACGATATATATATACATATAATTCAATAGATGGAAAAACAAATCAAATCTTCGACTTTATATACATATATACATATATATATGACACTGTTGTATGCAATAATGTAATATTGTATGATTCTTGCCTCCATTTAAAGTATGTAATCATTTCGAGGTGTCACCATAAGATAATTAGGTGCACTTTTGATTGCTCTCCTCATTTTTCCTCAGTCACCAGACCACTGCCTCATTGAAAAAGGTCACTATGAGGTGTGTGATCTGTCACTCATCTGACAAAAATCTCGTAGAGAGGCCTGGTTATTACTACAAAATGCCATAGTTTCTGGCACTGTACTGATATCAATAAATATTCGGCCAAAGATGAACATACTCATTCATAGAGGTAGTATAAGGAGATTTGACAATTTGCAAGACTGAAGTATCTAGATTGGTATCTAGAAATATCTGAAGGTTTATTATCCACTAGGTATGTTTTCTGTTTATTCTTATAAATACATTTGAAGTCAGATTTAGGGTCTTCTATCTGCATGAAGCTTGGTTTGTCATTATGCCATTAAATAACAAAGTTATCTGCAAATTTTGGACTAAGTGTTTTCCATTTAATTATGAATCATTACACTTTTCTTGATTACTTGTAGTGTAAATAATTTGTCATCGCTCAAGGACCTGACATTTTGTAAGTAATTGTTTTATATTGTATTTTTGCACATTCAGTGGTAGGTTTATTGGTAGTTCAGAAACAAAGACCACCAGCCAATCTCCAGATAGCTTTACTGATAACTTAGGCACATAATTTTTAAAGCATGTATTGGCTATTCAGCAGCCATCTTCGGTTAACATTGACTTCAGTTTGAACCTATTTGAATTAATACGCAGACAATAACCTGTAGTGTTTTATAGCAATGCGTACTAAACACCACAGTTTCGCCAACAAAAGAACTTTAGAATGTAAGCTGCATAGGACCATCAGCGCAATGAGTCTCATTAAAAAAGTGCAAAATTACTATGAATAGCAGTAGAGCAAAATCCGACCCGAAGTCAGTAAACATAAGTTCAGATGTACCAATGACTTAACTACTCGAAATGCCATACCCTTTTTTGTGAAACATCTGCAAAAGAACTCTTGAAGTGAACCAGGACGTATATCTGTTCTTTATGAACTATGCCAAGTCTTTTGATAAAGTAAGAGACGAAAAGCTGGTTGAAATTTTAGGAGGACTGAATCTAGATGCAAAGGATCTGAAAATAGTTCAGAACCTTTACTGCACTTAGAGTAGATGACATTGGATCAAGAGGTGTTTGACAAGGTTGTGTATTATCACGAGACCTTTTTAACTTGTATACTGATTCCCTGTATCATTCTTTTCGTTGTTTGATTTGAAGTTTAGTAGTCAGACGCCCAGGAAGAGGAGAAAGGTATATTTTTCAATTTCCTTGGTGAAGTTAGCTGAGGAGTGATGGTGGTTAAGGGCGTGAAGGAAGTTTTCAGCAGTCTCTCTTTTAGGCGTGTTTGAGTTAACGTGTCATCTGCGCACTTCCAATAGTACAGTCGACGTTTGCCTTTATGGTGGAATATTTCATTAAAGTGCCATATAAAGACGTCTGCAAGTAGGGTCCCAGGAAAGGAACAAGTAGCCACTCGGTCAATTTGTTCGTTCGTTGAGAGACCTAGCTACTGGTTTTCAGTAGCTTCAGCAAACTCCTGCACATGCACAAACCTCAATGTGCAAGGTATTCAATCCGTGCGAAATTTTTGTCTGGATTTATTGTATAAGACAATTTTGGGACGTTTTTTGTTGTTTCTTCTTGTATGTAAAGCCTTGAGTACTTACAATGTTCATATTATTCTTTTCAAAATGATGTAGTGGAAACATCAAAAGGTCGAGGCCTAAATTTGTCATAATTTTTTGCATGTCTTTGCATAAGCAAAACTCCTATACACGCGAAGCTCTCTATTTGAATGCTGAATGCATAAATCCTCGATAATCAACTCTCCCCCTAATGTGCCCCTAATGAGCCTATTACTCCTTAACTTCGTAGAATACAAATCACGCGACAACATGATAAACCTGTTAACACTTCACACGTACTCTCTTGTCAATCTTAATATCAGGGCTTATGGTTTTATAATTACTTGATGGATTTTCCCCATTCTGTAGAATAAGTAAAGTTGCGGTTTTTGTTGCAGGGAAGTGACATCATATATTGGTATTGAATATCAGCTCGAGACGAATTGATTCTGTCACATTTTTGCTGGACTTTTAAACCTAGCCAGCTGTGTGCCCGCCCCAGGAATATCATCATTGACCAACAGAAGGTGCCAGGAATGGTGTTTAAAGAATTTAACTGTTTTTTGTGGTCGGAGATTTTAAAATCATAATGTGTTTGATGTTGCAGGTCCTAAGCTCAAAGAAATTTACCTTCGAAAAAACTCAGTGCAGGACATTGAAGAAATTCGTTATTTGAAGAATTTATCGAACCTGAAAGTTCTTTGGCTGTCTGACAATCCATGTGCTTTAGACAGGTCATACCGACCAACAATCATTCGGAACTTGACTACACTGAAGAAGCTGGATAACGTAGGTATGTACATTGTGAGCTACGTTTTTCACCGCCGTTTTGAGGTGTTCTGCATTTAATATCGACTGTGTTGGCTGTCATTCATAACCATAGGATGTTAGGCCTTCGACTTTTTGTTTACAACACAAAGATACAGCTAAGGTGCATAGAGTGGTGTATTTAACATTGGTGACTACATGGAGGGGGTGCAATAAGGAGTATAATTGGTGTATTGTTTCTTTATTTTTCACGTGAGACAAACTTGCCGTC
Source organism: Chironex yamaguchii (assembly GCA_024741275.1). Lineage (NCBI taxonomy): Eukaryota > Metazoa > Cnidaria > Cubozoa > Chirodropida > Chirodropidae > Chironex > Chironex yamaguchii. The sequence continues at coordinate 21,401 of JANTCA010016066.1, read as the reverse complement.
AGTGAAATTCCTCGATCTATTGCTGACGCATAATACTAGCCAAAGCTTGTGTTCTCCCCTAGCTGGCTCTGCTTCTGTTGCTCCCGCACGTAGTTCATGAACTTAAGTCATTTAACAAAGAATCTGATCATGGGTCGTCCACAAGGTAGGGTAGATAACATTTAGAGTACCCAAATTACGCAATACGAAAAGCAACCCCCCACCCCCGGCTAATCACCAGCCACAGGTATTGATCTGTCTGCCCTAGGCTTTTAATAGTACCCTTAAATACATTCATAAAGGGTCTGGACACTTAATTTCCACTTCAACCTGACACCGTTGTAATGAATGGGTATTCCTGGGTACAAAATTGCTCATTAAACTCTCTTTTAACATATACAACATAAATTGAACATATTTAAAATAAAGAAAGGTATAAGTGGAGGAAGCAAAGTTCAAACACAAGGATACTTTGTGTTGTTTTCTGTTTGCTTGCTATGGCTTTGTTGCGGAAATAAAATATTTCGGATGCTTGCTCCATCATAAACATAGTTCGTACAAAAAGACTGAAAACACACGTGACTAGATTGAAAGCTGAAGCACGAACATTAGAAGTATTGGAAATCAAACTGAGGGAATAGCAAGTTGAAATTGCAACGTAGGTAACTGAAATCTTTATTAATACTACATGTAAAAGGAGTAATCATCAATTCTTTTTTATAATTTTACAAACAGCCATAACTAAATCAATGCTAGGAGTCACTTCTTGGAAAATTCGTTACTCGAGATGTTACTGTTCTGCGGTATTGGCAAGTTAAAAGGGCTTGTGGGGTGTGGTAGAAGGTCTTATAAATTACGAACGCAGATGTTCACTTGCACCGGTTACAATTGTTTGTAGGCATGAACCTTCTTTTAGATAGCTACAGGGGACACCTGGACTAGGCTTAGCATATTTATGTCTTAACTGTTTCAAATGTCTGTAACCGTTACCTGGACTCACCTTAACATGGAATGTCAAATGATATCAATATGGGATTTAGACGATGATTGTGGTCGCTTGTCTCATCCTTCCTTCAAAAGCTTATGAAGCCTTAGAAAGATAAAGTCCTTTTCACGTACATATTGGTAAAAATGTTTACCTTATTTGGTTGTTTTGCCACGTTTTTATTCATTAACTGCGCTATTTTGAAAAAATTCAAGAAGCCACTCAGGCATGCTTATCAGTACATAGACACTTTTGTTTTTGGCATCCATTTTATACTTACTCTTGTCACTGTAACAAGCTCTATGACCTGCATCTTATGATATGCTATAAATAGATAATCGGACTTTAACAAAAGCTAACTGAAGCGTAAGCAGCAATTCCTTCAAAGGCATCAGTTGCATCATTCTGAGAAGTCCTGTCATTGGGATCAGTTATATCAATTTTGTATTCGCATCAGCCGCTTCAATTACGTCAGTCGCTTAAGTTGCGTTGATTACGTTCGCGTCAATCGCGTTCATTGCGTTCGCGTCAGTTGCGTTCATTGCGTTTGCATCAATCGCGTGCATTGCGTTCTCATCAATCGCGTTCATTGCGTTCTCATCAATCGCGTTAATTGCGTTCGCATAAAACGCGTTAATTGGGCACCATTCGTGCCATTCGTGTCCGTGACTTCAAATGGCGTCTTAAACATCAGTCATGGTATTTATGCCGGTCACGTTATCGCGTTATTCTAGATTCGCACATGCTTATCATTTTGGGATGAAAGTTCTCAAGTGGGATTTGTGCATGTCAGTATTTTTAATTACTTTAATCAGAGTTACGTTTGTTAAATTATATGTTCTGTAAAACATGGCGTTTACTGATATTTGGTTACTCACCAGATATTACTGATGAAGAAAGGTCGATGGCCAGCCTTCAAGGAATAATGCTAACAACACCAGTTCTACCACGGGATAATTTTGACATTTGCTTGCAAGGGGTAAGTTTTTTATGAAATGCATTACCGTCCTCTGTTGATCAGTTTATAGCGTGACTGTTTGGCGTTACATTTGTCTTCCCGAGTATAGTAGCCATGTATGGTATTCTTGGTCTAACGAGGTGTGGAGTGAAAAAAAAAACAGGGACATGGAACAACATATGTAGCATAAACACAAGGTTTAGTTGGATGTTAATAACACTAAGGTTTGGCTCTTGATTTAAGAACTACATGTTTCTCTTCGAACATGTATCATCGACAAAAAACACCATCAAAAAAACAGGCATAGAAAATAGGCCAAAGTGATACTAAGACCCGGTTTATACCATGTCGGCTGCATGTCACTCTGAAGTGATACCGGCATGATATCTTTTGTTCTTAGGCCAGCCATTTACACGATGTCAATGCCATGCTGGGACGAGAAGGTGTGAATTAACACAATGTCGATAGCCATACATGTTCATGCCGGTATGATGGCGTTTTGTGTAAACGGGTTATGCTGGCATGTTAACGGCATGATTTCATGTCGCTTTGGCAATAAAACAGTTAATAAAACAATGAAACAAGCGCACAATAAAAGGCGTGTGACGTCACGCCCATTGTCTACTTTCCTACATATACTTTCCTTTCTGAAGTTTCATACTCTGAAGAGTGTCAAATGAAAAAAGCTTTTAAGTATGATTTTAGCGCAATATCGCAAATTTGCAAGGCGATTTTCAGGCTACCGATATCGTGTAAACGGGGTCTTACTCAAGACAATAATGATGGCTTGATTATTAGCCAAGTTTGCCAAACGCCTACAAGAGAGACTTCATAGCTTTTATTAGAGATGAAATATAATTTGTGGTTCTATGTACTATCAAAGAAGTGAAATATTGCATTGAGCGAATTTACCAAGGCAAAGCTATCAGTAAGGATGGTATGCCACAAGAAATCTGAAAGTATGATGTGACAATACATTGTTAAAAATCCAATTTGACTCAAATGGCAAACTTTTAAATGATCACAGACACCATGCTAAGCCTTTGGTTTTCTGAGTCGTCGATCAGCCAGCTCCTACTCCTATGCAAGTAAGAGGCATCAAGCTTAACCTACCACTTGAACAGTGTGCATCTAATCCAGTTAAGGAATATATCTCCGTCTTGTACAATCTTTCACATATTTCCCCATCAAAGTAAAATTGAATGTGCCTCTTGGTGGATGATGACATAGTCCACTGAATTGTTAAAGCCGACAGTCCACCTGAAGTACCTAAGGTCCTCGTGTAGGTTGGTATTGACTCGGTTATAAGGACAAGCGGAAGAAATACTCTGCATCTCCCAGTTTGCCTTTTAATAGAACAAGCTATCTTGTTGGCATCTATAGGTTAGAATACCACCTTTTTAAGAGTCCAAGCAGGCAAGATCACGGATCAAAGCAACCGCAGATATTCCAGCAAATGTATTCAGTAGCCCACGCTCGTACACTATTGGTAGTCTTGTAGCCAGACCGTTAACAAGACTTAAATATCAAGTCAAACACAAACAAGGGAATTGTCAACAGTAGATGATCGATATTAAATTATCGCATTGACCGAATAATTTATCGTCTATATGAAAGCAGTGCATTTCCATTACTTGACATTAATTTTCTGCAGACGTTTCCCCATTATTAGCTACATTAATAAGTCTACCGGTATAGTTATAAATAACGTGTAGTGTACAAAATGCTACTAGTAGATTGTACTGTGGTTAGTGAGCCATAGGTTTTGAATGCATTAACCACAGACCTTTGTATTACTGGATCCCCAACAGATCTTAAAAGCTACTGCAGGTCCAAACTCGCCATGAATGCTTTCAAGGCGTCTCCATCTTGGCCGGGATTTGTATGCTTTTAAAAAACGAGATTGATGGACACTGATAAGTTGGATAATTAATAATTTTCGACATTTTCACTATTATTACTGATATTATTACTTTTCAAGCTGTGCGCAACTGATTTGGTGATGAGCGAACCCTTGAGTTGCCCTAGAAGAGTTAACTGATTTGGTAAGACAGCGGACGCAACGATACTCCTTCCTATAGCCTGTAACGTTCGTTTGTAATGTAATGTGTACAACTGCCCTCAAAATCTGCGAGGATGTGTATGAGAGACTGTCTTTGAGAATTGTTGTTCTGTTTCACTCTGTCACCTCTTGTTTCAGTCTACCGAAAATGAGGACCAAGGAGTAGCATCTGGTAAGGAAATATGGTGCTGTTTTCATTCTTGTTTTTTTTTTAATTTAACTGTTTTGGTCATGACTGCACTGTACTTTTGCTGGGAATTGTGTATCACGAATGCATTTGTCAGGATTCTCTTTTTATTTCTAATTTGCATTGTATTTTGTGTTGCCAGTAGAATAATCCTGGTTAGTTCACAGACGCAAGCAGAATATAGTTATCACCGATTGGCATCATTAGCAAAAATGTTATATGGCTCCACCCGAACACCCCAACAGTAGATGAATTTGCCGTAATGTATTTGCAAAAGGCAATACGAGCATCTCCATTTCACCTTTTGTATTTGTTGATGCTTGCAGATAGTTATCGTTGGTAGTGTTGCACCTATTACGTTCCGCTTAAATTTTAAATGACAACTCCGTTTTTGTCTGGCTGTATACCTGGAAAGATGGAATTTCAATTAAAAACGAATTCAAGAATATCGATTGCAAGCATGTTCCGTGATTAGTTCAGTTTTCAAGGAATTTTTTTCTACAAAAATGTCTTGGGGTGATTTTGTGATACATAGTAAATGTTTGATGAAATTAAAAGAATAGAAGATGATAATCAAATATATATGATTTGCACGTGTGAGCTCAGTTACCATTGCTCATGACAAGGAAAAAAACTCCATTGAGTCCATTTAATGTTTTAATGTTGCGAATTAATTTTTCCCAATTTCTTGCTATTAATTGAGGTTGTATTTGTTGAAAATTCTATTACAGCTCCTGACAGAGACGAGAAACCACCTCCGACTAGCAATTGTATACATGGAGTGAGCCCGTAAGTAGCCTTAAATTTCACGATTGCTTCTTTAAATGTGCTGATCCTTTATAAATGTCTATATTATATTCAACTGTCGGCACAAATGTTCATATACAACTAAGCTTTCTTGTGCGGAAGGTACGAAATCCCTATGAATGCATAGCAAGATCTTAGTAGTCATGGAAACAAATGATGGGATTCACCGCAGAGAAACGTTTCACTGCAGCCGATGCAAAGCTCATCATGCGGGTGATATTGCTCCGAGATTTGGTGATTAAATAACCTGTTCCATCCGGGCATTAATTCCGCCGGTAGAGCAGCCATCTCGCGCTTGCAAATTTAAAGTGATTGTAAAAACATGCGACTCTGCCAGAGGCCAACATTTACTAGAAAATTCAGAATGTGCCAAAAGGGATTAAAGAAGACAGTTGTTAAAGAAGACGGATTACTGATATATCAAGGTTGCCCTTCGACCTAAGTGTATTGGAGTCTATCTGCATTAAAACAGAAAAACTAGGATCTGTAACCGGAAGGATTTTTTTAAGTTAAACTCGTCAAACACTGACTTGTTGGGGTATTTTTTTCATTTTCATTTTCGATCTATGTTTATCATGAAAAGGTCGCCGTATATCTGTACTTTCTGACGATTCATACTCTGGAGGGGGTCAGATCTAAAAGCTTTTAAAAATGCTTTAAGCGCAGTGTTGCAAATTTTCAAGGCGGTGTTGTTTTCGTAAAGAAAAATAGCTAGGCAGCTTGAATTTAAAGGACATTAGCAAGGCAGTTTGATGTAGCTTAAAGGACACCAAAGAGTTGAAAGTTGAAGCTAAATGAAATTAGATACATTACCTCATGTGGCCTGCTGAAAGGACTAATTTGCAATACAATTTTCAAGTTTTGTACTGTAGAATGACTGCTCAAGTAAATATATTCAAAATGACTATTAGCGTACAAATTGCAGCAAGTGCTATTACACGTGTCAAAATATTGGCCCCTAGTAAGAACGTTTAAAGAATGCAAAGTGTTGTATTGTTTCACTTAAGTCTGAGCATAAGCTTAAACAGTCTGCTCTCGTTATTACGAATTTCAACATAGCGAAACGCTTGATGTAGCGAACAGATCGATCGGCCGGTCCCGGCCAAATCGCCTATACTTCTAATGTTGTTGGCTCCCAATACAGCGAATACACGATGTTATGTAAAACCAACGCTTTGGCTGCACCCTTGCTCCTGTTATCATGCAATGCACGCTGTATATAACAAACTTGACATGCTTTCCCGAGTTCCTTTCTTTTGTCGCAAGACACAGCATCATGTCAAGTCTTTGTTGCGTCCAAAGGTCGAGGCATTGTGGTCGAAAGAGATTTTAGTGACGTTCTGTGTTCCTTGTGCCTTTGAAATGGCAGAAGAACGCTCACGTAAATCGATTGTTCGGAAGACAAAACTCCAAATTATCGGGGATGTCAAGAAAGGAAAGAGCTACAAAGATCAGTTTCATGTTCCGAAATCAACCATCAGCGAAATTTATAAGGAACGAGAGAAGATTAAAGGATCGGACGCCAACAGCAACATTAAGAGATTTCGATCATCAAAATTTCCGTAAGTCGAAGTGACGTGCCTTGAATGGCTGAAGATGTGAAGGCTAACAATCTCCCAGTGTCTGGTCCCATGCTGATGGAAAATGCAGAGGAATTCCCGGAACAAATTGGATTCCAGGAATTTAATGCTAGTAAAAAAAAAAAAAAAAGGCTGGCTTCCGAATTTCAAAGCCCGGTATTCCCTTGTGTTCAAGACCGTCGTTGGGGAGCCTGCAAGTTTTACTGAAGAGAAAACTGCTAATTGGACGAAGAATCAGCTTTCAGCGCTCCTAGCTGACCGAGAAGAAGACGTTTTCAGTGTGCTTAAAACTTGTCTGCTGTGGGGTCTGTTTCCTGACAAAACTCTGACTTTCGAAAACGTCTCATGCAGCGGTGGGAAAAGAACGTATTACGCTATTACTTCGGGTTAATATGACGGGAACGGAAAAGCTACCGGTACTAGCGATTGGCGATCTTCGCTCCTTCGAGAGCGTCAGATCTATGCCTGTGAATCTCGCGGCTAACAAGAAAGCATGGATGGCCGGCGCAGAGTGGAAATCCGACCTAAAATATATGGACCGAAAATTCTAAAGCCAGCAAAAGAAAATTCTTTTCGTCATTGATTATTGTGCTGGTCATTCTGAAGTAAATGGCCTAAAGAGTATCCGAGTGTTCTTTCTCCCGACTTCAGAAACCCACCCATGCATCAATGTGTGATCCAAAGCGAACAGGATATCGTCTCTTTCGTCAAAAGTCATTTCAACCCCAAAGTAGCAGAGATGGAAATTTCTGCTGACAACGAGGACCAAAAATCCGGGGAACTTCGCATCCCTACTTCCAAAGAAGCATCTCGAGCTTTGAGCATTTTACGCAATATCGTCTTGGCGTCCTAGGATGGAGAAGCAGTCATAACGCACGTCTTGAAACTGGACAAGTTCATCAGTGAAAAATCTTATGGTTCATTATGCCAGGCCAGTTCGAACGACTTTTCTGGCAGACTTGTGTGCTTACTAAGTGAATTTTGATTGGAGTCTGTTCAATTGTTGCCGAAGTTGCTGTTGTGAAATTATTAGGACCTAGAGGCCATAAGTCATAAGTCGAAATCATACTTGTTACTTGTATTCTAACCAGTTCATCAGTGTGGGAAGCTGTCTGGCTGTCACATCCCTCCCTATTCTAATAAATGAAGACAAGGGTTATGATGCTACCTTTTTATATACGTCCTGGTACTCGGTAACTTAAATAACAGTTACCTTAAAGGCTATTCAATAGCAAGACTAATTTCTTTAAATTCTGTTCCTGATTTCTACCCTAATCGCCGCATTTTTTGTTTACCTATAGAGTATCTAGCCCTCGAGAAACGAGAAGTCTGTCGCGAACATCTAATTCCAAGGTATATCGGAATCAACAGGCGACGCTATTTGTTGCTTTTGCTGACGTTCATTTTCCTCTCTTCTTTGATATTAATAGTTGTTTCGTAGCAAACTGTCCCTTATGGTAGACTTGAAATGCCGTCTTTAATTGATTAGCACGCACTTTTGAACTACTGTACAACCTTAACAATGGATGTGCGAGCTTATTTAAAAAACAAGGCGATTATCTTTTTTACTTGCAACTTTCACACAACGGCCGTCACTTTTTGTAGGCATATGGTTTTTTGTGTGTACATGGTGCCCTCTTTTGTAGACTTGGTACCCCCTTGTAGATATGGTGCCCTCTTTTGTAGATATGGGCCCCCTTTTGTAGATATGGTGCCCCCTTTTGTAGATATGGTGCCCCCTTTTGTAGATATGGTGCCCTCTTGTAAGCAAATGGTGCTCTCTTTTGTGGACATGGTTCAGTAGATTGTAGACATGGTTCCCCTTTTATGTAATGTTACTATATATTATATTACATAATTTACCTTCTATTACGTAATATATTATTATATTGCATTATATTGTTATATTTTATTACAGCATATGCTTTTATGTTATGTTTTTTGTTTTCATGTCCACTCTTTTCGATTCTTTTTTGTTTAGCATTTTCCCCTTTATGTTTGTCGTATCAAATAGGAGATTTCGACGACCAGTAGTCTAAAACAAGATGGAGCGAATGTCCTTCCGGCAATACTACTTTTAATGAACGAACTTGAAGTGGAAGATCTTCGGACTGTTGTAAAGGAAGCAGAGGATCGTATCAGAGAGCGAAAACTTTCCGAAACGATAGGGTTGGATAAAGAGTAGTACAAAAGCATAGAAGGAATCTAATGCCAGATATTGCGATTTTAAAATATGACAGCAAACAAGATGAAAATCAAATTTTCTTCGACGGTTTGTTGATATATGGCATAATATGGTGCCGTGGTGCCAACTGTAAATGCTTTAGACATTCCTACTGCTTCTCTTTTGTTTTCATTTCTCATGCTTCTACTTTTACAGACCGTTCATTCTTTCCGTTTTTCTGTTGCTTAGTTTTACGGTTTAATATTTCTTCGCTATTATCCTCCAATAGTCTCTTATTGTGGGTATTCGTGCTAGTCTGTATGTTGTGACATATCGGACGATAGGATAGTTGAACATAGGATTCAATACCCAATCGTAATGGAAGTTTTCAAGTTTAATACTGCTGTACTTACTGGTCACATCAACATCTACTAACCAATCAATTAGGTATTCTCGATAGAAAAAGTGACAGAGATTACTTTAATGCCCCTTGTGGTCCGACATAAAGGTAGCGCTTGTTCTTTTCATCATTGTCAAAGACTGTGTTGAAAAAAGCATTGGGGGACCCTTTTGGCGTACTATGCAAGAGGAAAGTGACTGGCCATTGCAACCAACATTGTACTAATGGTAAGGGATAGTGATCAGGTCAAGTAGAGCACATGATGACCCATGGATACCCGAGGACTAAATGTTCAGCGTCACAATCAGAATAAAATGCCAAAGCCATGGTTATTGGCTTATTCTCTTTTCAAACCTAGGTCCTTGCTATACAACTTTCGGAAGCTGTCGAAGCTCATTCTGTTAAACTGTAATTAGTAGCAATTTTAAGCGTGAAGGAATTGTTATAATTCCTACTTAAAGGAAGACACAAACGGATGTACAATTTAAGTCTGTCTCATTGATGTAGTTATATATTTGATTGTATGAGCAGTACTATATACTATTAATTATCCGTCAGCTCCATGAAGATTACTGATACCAGGAATGTCTGTAATCAAGGAGAGTTTAAGGACAGCTCAGTAGATAAGGAACTTTTAATATACAGAAACAACAGCAAATTTTCACTTAAGTCCCCTTCTATTGATGTTAAGGTGCCCCACAAAGCCTACCATAGGGGGTTCCTTGTGGCCACATCTGAAATATCTGACAGTGCTGCAACTGTCGCGAGTCTGTTGTTGTTACTGTATTTCCATAAGGGGTAAAAGGGGAGAGTCCCGATGAGCTCGCTCAGTTTCAATATGTTCTTGAAAATTTGAGACATTGCGCTGAAACATTGTCGCATGTGGTGTATTATTGTAGGAAAACATGAACTCAAGTAGTTAGTCGGTTTGTGGTCTTTTGTCATGTATGACACGTTGAACAACTGCCTTTACATTTCGATTCATGCGTTCTACGGCTCTGTTGGCAGAAGGGTTATAACTGGCAGTAAAACAGTGGTTAATACCGCACAATGAGAGAAAGATGCATATTTCCTTGGATTGATACTGAGGCCCATTTCCCGAAGTTAGACACTCACAAAGACCACAGCACAAAAATACATTCTGCAAAAATCTGCCAATTTCATTACTTGTAACATTTTTGAATGCGTGGCTTTCGACCCACTTTCAATACTAATCAATAAGGGTAACTACATATGGCTTGTTGGTAGCCTTGATCGGCCCGACATTATCTATGCCTAATTTGTCCCATGGGCGGTTGGGAAAAGGCACACCCTGAACAATGACATCATGTGTTACATACGACTTGTCTAATTTCATGCAAACAGGACAATGTTTGACATAGTCCTCTACAGCTTTATCTATTTCAGGGGCCAATACATTTCTCTAAGATGCTGCTTAGTACGAACAATACCTTGATGTACCTCACGGGAACGGGACAAAAGCTGCTGTTGCAGACGTTCAGATGAATAATAGATTATGCCGTCTACAACACTTAACTCTTGGCGAAAGGCCCAAAATGCTATAAGTTCAGCTGGTAAGGCCAAATAATTGGGCCATCCCTGAATGATGTAATCACTTAACAAGCTAAGGATGCTATCATCAGACAAAGCATGATGTAATGTCTCGAGGGAAATAGGGTAGTCTGTAATGTAAAGTAAAGCAATAATGTCCGCGTGGATGAAGTCGTGTAGTTCTGTAAAGTTTAGTGGTAGTCTCGATTGGCAGTCAGTAAGAACCTTGTCCTTTCCTGGGTTGTATTGGATGTCAAAGTTGTAGACAAGGAGTCTTGTTGTTCAATGGGCAATACGGTATGGCACGCATCCCAGCCCCTTAGCTGTCAGCAAGTTATTTAGACACTTGAGGTTGGTGTGTAACTTAAAGTGGCGACCATAGAGAAACATGTAAAATTTCTCAATGGACCATAGACAGGCTAGGGATTTCCGATCACCAACAGAATAATATGTTCCTGTGTCTTTTAAATGACCGTTTACAAAACAAATTGGACGGTCAGTCCTATCAACAACATGGGCAGGGACACCAGAAATACCAAAGGCACTAGCATCACATGTTATGCAACATTCGGTTCAGCATCGTAATAAGCTAAGGGTAAGGAGTTAGCGATAGCTTATTTTAAGCTACAAAATGCAGCAGAAGCTGCTGATGACGATACAAAAGTCACATTTTTTCGAGTTAGAGCAAAGAGGGGCTCTGCAATAAATGCAAAGTTATCCACATGGCATTGGTAAAATTGGGCCACGCCCAAAAAGGAATGTAGTTGTGACACATCAAGGGCAGGCATGTTGCGAATTGCAGCAACATGATCAGTGGAGGGCATAATACCCTCAAAAGAGAGCTGACGTCCAAAAAATTTGACTTCAGTTTGGAACAATTTGTCCTTATTGACAGTAAGCTTATAGTTTCTTAGACGCTCTAATACTTCGTTAAGGTGTAAGTTATGTTCCTGTTGGCTAGACCCATAGAGCAAAATATCATCAAGCTAGCAGCAAACGCCCTTTAAGCCTAACAAAATGTGGTCCATAACTTTCATAAGCGCATTTGGTCCAGTAGCGATACCACATGACAGGCGTCTATACTTTCTGTTCACATGGGCCCTGGAATCAGGTACGTCAGACTTTCAATCCTTCAATCTGACGGAGCTCACTAACAGACTTCAATATGAAGGAAAGGAGACCACGTCAGCAAAGGATTAATTTAAAAATGAGACCTCAGGAAAACACTGCAATTGTCCGTTAAAAGACCCAATGTATTTTCAAGTTAAAGAAAAAGAAAACTTATCCAATTTAAATTGGCAGTCAAGAGAACATCTACTTAGGAAGGATGTAGAAAAGGTTAGTGATTTTCGTGACCCATGTGCTATTGTTCAGCTCATTTTCTCTGTGATATCAAGTATGAATGTCTGTGCATAATGTGTTATTTCTTTTTTGTTACTGATATTCTACTTTGATCTCTTAGATGTCTATAGATTTGCTGTAAATCTGCAAGTAAGAAATTGGTAGTCAGAATCGCGAAAAAGCCTATTTAGCCACCTATTCATGGCCAAGTGAGGTGAAACGTTTCAAAGTATCTGCATCAGATTTCAAATTTTGGTTGAAGTAGCACTATTTTATGTGGTCTTGTTTGCTAGCAATAAATGTGGACCCCTTCCACATTTACTTGTTACCAGATTGTCTTTGACTGTTGCCAGGCTGTTATTACATTATAATTATAACATCATTATAATACAGTTGTTCTTTCAGCCAAATCTTCAGCTACTTTTGCTTACTCGCACTTAACACATTGGCACATTTTCATACCTGTCTCGTTTTCATAAAACGAGGCAATTTGATGGATATCATGGGAACGTGATCAGGGGTGAATATACAAAAAGATTGACGTGCTCACAAAAGTTGGTCCGGGGGCAGATGTGGCAAATACTTCTATAGCCATACCCTTATACAGGCGTGGGGAACACCCTTTTCAGAAGGTATTTTCTCTTTCCTAAATAAAGAGAATAGCTGCCAATCAACTGGAATGGTTACAGATATAAACAGTTGTATTTACAGTTATTATAGATCTAATACAGCAGGATATACAAGCTTAAGAAGAACAACTACTGATGAAGAACTGTAACGAATCCCCATGAATAATTCCCCAAAATAAATTTAAAAAAGAGTTACATAATAATTTCTGGGATAATTGTAAGGTCTTTCATGGCAATACAGTTTTCAGCATAGAACCTCTTGGATGTTTTTAGTTGCAAATAATCAAGTTAAGGTTTAGAAAGCTTTAATGTATAGTGGGTGGAGACCTCAGAATTGACTTTCGATGCTATTATTTCTTCCAGAATCTCCATGATATGAAGTGCATCATGAGAAATATGTTTTCCAACTTAACAGGTTTCTTGATTGTACTTTGCTTCACTCAGCAGAATGATTACAAATAGTGAAACACTGTTGAGTTTCTCACTAAAATTGTGCACTGCTTCTTTACTGTGTTTGTGATGTCGTCTGTCCACACCAGTTTGTCACTGGTAACAAAAGAAACCCAAAGGTAATTGTCTTTTTCAACTTGTCCACTTGGATATCATATTTTGAGTTTCTCACAAATTCACTTGTTCATCTTTGGAATCCTGCACTCTCATTGGCCAGTTTTAAAATATTATTCCAACCAAACGACACTGGCATACACCCCAATAATTTATGCGGACAAGCTACTCCACAATGATATAAATCACAGCTAAGTCAGAAGCAACCATGGTTTTTGTTGACATTAAATGATTCACAACATTTTAGTGGCATGGGCATCGTACATAACTATAGCCCAATCAATGTGTAACTTTAATACTCTATTTTAGAGAAGAAAACGATCAACCAGCGAATTTTCGACCTACAAGGCCTTTTTTGTTGACATTACTAAGTACCATTTATGCTTTATAAAACAGGCCTGTTTTAATTGTGTTCTTGTTCTCGTGATTCAGGGAAAAAATGATCTTCTCAAGTGAGAATGATGAGAAACCCTGGATTCGCCCCTGATGATAACTACTGATGGAGAAAGGAGTTTGTGGAAAGTGAAGTCTGTTACTTCACCTTCCATGTGATTATAACCAATTTCCTATACATTGTTTGGGTTGATCCGTGGCATATTGATTTTCATCTGCTCGTAAATGACTGCCTCTTGATCTTCAGACTAGGTTCTTTACACTCTGTCTTCCAATAAAGATGGTGAATATGTGGCAAGGAGGAACTTTGAAACGACTGCCTGAATTCGATATGAAAATAGTTAAGATAATGACAATATTGAAAATCAAGCGCTGTACACTTTATGATTGCAGAAATGTGATGCCTATGTTCCACAGCGACTACACGATTTCCTGGTACCCCACCCCCTTACCACATCCAAACATGTTGGTCACGGCAAGCACCTTGTAATTACTCGAGTGTTTATTAAATTGTCGCCAGAAAAAGGGAAGCAAAGAACACTGCAGGAAGCACTTGAGTTTGGGTGTCATTCGTGGTATTTTTTCTACTAAAATCTATGTACAATTATTCCATGTTACTCGTCTTTCCAATTACATCATTATTATCAGAAGATGAAGTCGACAACTATACTCAAACTTGTTATCTTTATTTTCAGTATGATGACATGTGCATTGCCCAGTTTAGATGTGGATACTTCGTAATACAAATATTCAATATCAAATTCATTTCATATCAAGCAAACCACTCTTACAATCTCATTAAGCTATGCTTGCCACTGATTCACTAATACTAGACTTTGCTACTTCAGAGCATCTCTATGGTATGCTCAAAATGCTGCGAATCCGCTAATGCAGAAAGCCAGTCTTAATTTACAATTGACTAAACTGCTAAACTATTGTCACCCATCAAAACACTATTATTCTTAACATAATCATTTTCTATGTCACAATTGGATTCCTATTAAAAGAGGAATCTTACATTAAAGTCAAGCTTCAATCCCATACAACCTTTTCGATCCATGTCATCGTGGAGGTCAACATGCTCAGAGATCAAAGCTGCATTAATTCTAGTGTCCTAACAAAAGTAAGGAAAGCATGCCGATGGTAAAGAAAGCATGTCGATGGTAAAGAAAGCATGTCGATGGTAAAGAAAGTATGTCGATGGTAAAGAAAGCATGTCGATGGTAACGAAAGCATGTCGATGGTAAAGAAAGCATGTCGATGGTAAAGAAAG